>CAUYQV010146697.1:0-16783 GCA_963574575.1 Galagoides demidoff
GACGTAAAGTCTCCATCCTTCTTAATGGCTGCATAGTATTCCATGGTGTACATATACCACAGTTTGTTGATCCATTCGTGGATCGATGGGCACTTGGGCTTCTTCCATGACCTGGCAATTATGAATTGGGCTGCAATAAACATTCTGTTACAAATTTCAATTAAAAGAAAAAGAAGAGCAATTAGAGATTGATTACCCATGGCCTGCTAATTGCTAGGCACTAAAGGAAGCATTTTGCAAGCATCATCTGAGTTCTCAGAACTGCTCTACTCAGTCAACGTTGCTTTACCCCATGTCCTGAGAAAGACACCAAGCCTCTGAAACTCCAAGTGACCCACCCTGTATCACACAACTGGGAGTGACAGAAACGAGATCTGAACCAAATCTGTTTGCCTTCAAAGCCTATGCTCTGTTTCAACACAAACTACCCTCTAAGCCTTTGCTTTGGTTGGCAGGTCAGAACTCTCTGAATAAGAATCTCTGACTTGACACTTACCCTCTCTCACTCTTTCTGGAATCCCTTATTTTAGTTCTGTACAATAGGATTCATCCAAGAAAGAGTGCTACACACTACATTGCTGAATATCACTACAGTCACCTTCAAAGTACCCCCCTTGGGAAGCTATGCACTGATGCCAGGGACTAGGCCACCCTTCAAAACAATTTTAGAACTCTTTGTCTGGAACAGCCATCAGAGGTGTTCCTGTACAAAGTCTGACAATTAAGTTTATGAACTTTTTCTAGGAAAAGTGCTATATCCTAGAAAGGGGGGAGGTGAGTGTATGAGAGAGCGAGATTATTATGGGAATTGGCTCACATGATTACATAGTTATCATTTAATTTTTTTTAAAAAAGGGAAAAAAAAGAAGTCTTTCCATCAGTCTTGCTCTCTCTGTAAGCTGCAGAACCGGGAGCTGGTGGTCTAACTTAGCTCAAATCCAAAGGTGTGAGGCCCAGGAGTATCAAAGTGCATGTCTGCAGGCAGAAGATAAATGCCCCAGATCACATAAAGAGAGAGAATTTGCTCTTCCTCTGTCTTTTAGTTCTATTTGGTACCTCAATTATCAGACGATGCCTGACCACATCGGGGGAGGGGAACAGGGGAACTTTTTTACTCAGTTTACCAATTCAAATGCTGATCTCTTCCTGAATAACCTCACTGACACCCGCAGAAATAATATTTTACCAGCTATGTGGGAATCTCTTGGATTGGTCACGTTGACTCAGAATATTAACAATTTTATGTCCCAAACTCAGAATCTCTCACCTAAATATGATACTCAGGAGCACCAGCTGCTCCACACAGAAAGAAATCAAATGGAAGCTCTTGTGGTCCTGGGGGTGAGAGGCAAGGAGCGGTAGCTTTCTCCCATATCTGCCTCAGTCCCTCTGTACATCAGAGAGAAGTTGGAAGCCCTTTAGGAGAACTCCTGGGCAGCCCGTTCCCAAACTGTGGCTCCCAAATCCCCAAGACATCTCCCAAACAAAAATACTTCTTCCCTCCAAGATAGGACAAACAAAGAGGAAGGGCTTTTGGAGATCCCCTAGCCCAGATGGTCCTAGCCATGGCCGATCTTGGCCCACCTGTGGGAACCTCTTAAAATAGGCCAGGCAAGGGCTCCTTCTCTGGTGGTTCTTAGAAATTTAGTTTAAAGTTCAGAATATTTTTCCAAAGCCTCCTGAGTAGTTCTAATGATCAACCCAATGTGGGCAGTATTATGGGCTGAATTGTGCCCACCCATCCCCCAACATAGAATTCCTATATTGAAGTCTAAATCCCCAGTACCTCAAAACATGACTATATTTAGAGTTCTTGAAGAGGTAATTCAATCAAAATGAGGTTAGTCTGGTAGGTCCTAATCCAATATGACTTATCCTTAGAAGAAGAGAAAATCAGGACACAGACAGGTAGAAAGGAAATACCACGTGAAAACAAAGAAAAGAGGGCAGCCAGCCACAAACCCAGGAGAGGGGCCTCAGGAGAAACTGGCCTTGCTGACACCTTGAATTTGGACTTTCAGCTTCCAGAATCCTGAAATAGAGTTCTGTTGTTTAAGGCACCAGACCTGTGGTATTTACCACAACCCTAGTGAATTGCTATAGAGACTTCAAAGATGATTCAAACTTCTCATGGTGAAGATGCAGAAACTGAGATCTAAGGAGGTCAAGTGAGATGGACCTAAGGCCACTGAGAGAGTTAATGATGGGGCTGAGGCTCAGTACTGTGTGTGCTGACAATCTGTGACCTTGTGCTGACTCCAGAGCCCAGAAGCCTTCTCTGAGAGCAGGTGGTATCATACCATGAGCTCGCTCCTGTGAGCTTTCATAGTGCTAACCTTAGGGAGCCTCTATTCTGCTCTGGCCAGGGTCATCTCTGTACTGATAATCACCTTGCCCTCCCTACTGGACCATGCCCCCATAGTATTTGAAAGAGTGCCGGAGTCGAGGTACAAGTGTTTCAATAAGTAACAGATGGATTGACTTGAAAATGGTAGGTGGGAGGGAATAGGAGATGGAGGATCTTTCTTCTTCCACAGGGAGTTAGAAAGGGAGGGTGAGAGCCACGGAGTCACGTGGTCTGACCCAGTATTCATTATGGAATTGGGTCTGGGTAATCAAAAGGGGCTACTTTCCATATCCTTCCTTTGAAAAGGTAATTCTCCAATCACAGGACACAGTCCCAATTCTGTCACTAGTTTTCTCTGTGATCTTGAGCTCATCAGTTAGATTATTCAGGCATTCATTTCCTCATATGTAGAATGGGAGAAAAATAAATGCCTGCCTTACCTATTTCATAGATATACAGTGGATATCAAATAAGATAATGTACAAGAAAGCACTTGGAAAAGTATAAAAACGTTATTGAAATATGAAATGTGACAAATCCTTCATCCTCAAAAAATACACATGGATCAGAATGAATCTCTGTCTGGAAGAGGCAACAGCAATCATAACAGAAATGTGAGATCTGATGGATGGGCAGCCTACATGAGTGGCTTTCAAATTTGAGGAGGGAATTTTGGTGCATAATGTAAAGAGTAGAGGACTGGAAGGCTGAGGATGAGTTCAGTGTCCAGCTCCATCAGGAATAACCCATGAGATCTTAACAGGAATCTGACTCCTCCGAGGCTGAATCTCTTCATCCCCAAGATGAAAATAGCAATGCCCCCTTCATCTTCCAAACAAGGGTAGTGTAAAAATGCAATGAGATTATACATAGTATGTAAATATAAAACAGAGTGCTATTCAAATGGGTGCTGTACCTAAATTTAGAAGACTAGAATGTTAAGTAAACTGGATATGAACTGAGTAAGTCAGGACAGAGATGCCAGGGACAAATGGTAGGTAAGAAAGATTCTAGCAAAAGGAGCTGCAAATTTAGTCAAGAGATAGTCTGACTGGGAAGAACTTCAAAGTAGGAAATTTCCCAGGTCAGCAGAAGTAGATCAAGCAAGAGAGAAAACATAAATTTAGAGAAGTGTCTGCTAGTAAAGATTGTGTGACTTTAAGAATTTTATTACCAAGAGGTTGAGTGGAGCAAAGCTAAGCCTTTTTTATAAATGTAATACCTGAAGAAAACATGCAGTAAGGTCCGTATTTCCTTATTAAACAGAGCACCTATGAAGAAGAGCAATGGCTTACACCAGGGGTACACACTAGATACCTTGCAGTGAGACAGGAGCTGAAAGTCTCACCAGCCCTTTTACCTGCACCCAACTGAATTGAGCAATGAGACTCTGTAATTTATCCATATAGTTCCACCTTTTGATGGCTCTAAACATCCTGTTGAGTGGTTTCTATAACTATCTATTTATACACGTGACACTGAAAATATTACAGGGGAGAAAGCAGCAGGAACAGAGATGTGGTTTGCAACTATTAGGCATTTATTAAATGCTCAACTCTCAGAATAACTCGGAAACCCTAACAGTAGAAACCCATAAGTCTCATAAATAAGGAAATTGAAACTCAGATTAAAAGACAATAGTTAAACCCAGGATCAAGTTCAGCTTAGATTTATTTATTTTTGTTTAATTGTTTTTGAGATAGTCTCTGTTGCCCTGGGTAGAGTGCCATGGCATCATCATGGCTCACAGCAACTTTAAACTCCTGGGCTTAAGTGATCCTCTTGCCTCAGCCTCCCAAGTAGCTGGGACTACAGACACCTGCCACAACGCCTGGCTAGTATTTTTCTAATGTTAGTAGAGATAGGGGTCTCACTCTTGCTCAGGCTGGTCTTGAACTCCTGGGCTCAAGCAATGAACCTGCCTCGGCCTCCCAAAGTGCTAGGATTATAGTCCTGAGCCACTGCACCCAGTTAGCTTAGATTTAAAAAGACCTAAAAACGGGTGATGTTTCATGATATACTGTTACTTCTCTCAAATATAAGAAATCCAGAGGCATTGGACAGGGGGTATCATGACAGATCTACAGTCACCCAAGATGAAGCTCCTAGTTCTCTTCCGTTGTCTCTAAGTATGGTCCTCATCTTCGTGGTTCTAAAAACTGCCAGACTTCCAGTTATTACCTTTACGATCCAAAGGAGCCAAGTAGAAAAAAGGAAGAAAAGAGAAGCTGCCCCTCCTTTTTAGGAGACTTCTTGGAAGCCCCATTCTGGACTTCCTCCTGCAGCTCACTGGCTAACACTTTAAACACCCGGTCTGTCTTAGTCACAAGGGATTCTGGGAAATGTAGTCTTTTACGTGTCCATTAACAATTGGGCTCTGCCACTATACCCAGGAAAGTAAAAATATTAAGATGCAACCAATAGCCTCTACCATACCATATCTTAGTAATTCCAAAGTCTATTCTCTTTGTCAGTAGCAGAAAATCCCTAAAAGCCATCTGTTTGAGGATTCCCAGACCCATTTGGACACATGTGGTGTCCGCTCAATCTAGTCCTGCTGCTAAATGGGAAAATAAAAGCAACGTATTTTGATTGTTGTTCCTATTGCTGTTATTCAGGCGACAATTGGGCTCCCTGGAACAAAGGGTGCAGTGAACACTGAAGAGAAACCCAGGAAGTTTTCCTCTGTCTGTTCTACTAAGAGATGAATTTTATGTATTGTCATGAAAATTATAGACCGAATGTTTTTGATATAAATGTAATTTGCATGGAGAAATAGCCAGACTGGAAGAAGAATGGCTGAAAGCTGAGTTCCATTTTATTCTATCCATTGGCCTTTGATCTTGCTGAACTGAACATTTCACAAAGGAAACAGAGCTGAGGCAAATTTTACAGCTTTGTGAAAACAGCTCTGGTGGTATTTTACAACTGTAAATGATCATCGGAAAATACCACGATTGCAACAAAGCACCTTATAATCACATATGGACCTGACCATCTGGGAACCAGGGCGGGCAGCCCAAACTCACCACATCATTTGCAAAGCTGTGACGTCCAGTGAGGTCTGAGCTGGCTGCTTCCTTCTCCAGCCTACTGCATCCCTCAGTGTGACTCCAGATGCTTGTCCTGGCCTAGCTCTGTGCCATTTTGAGCCAGCCTAGATGAAGTCTTTCTGGGCCATGGGCAGAGAAGCAGAAAACTGGGACCAACCTTGGCTGTGTCCCAAACTCAGTCACCCTGCATATGTCAGTTCCCTTACGTGGACTTCAGTGTCCTTGTGTATAAAATTGGCTCAGCTTGTAGACCAGTTAATAAGAAGCTCTTTCAGCTCCAAATTTCACGAAGGTTGAAACAATTGCAATGTAAATTTTGAAGAACAAAGCCAGTGGAGAGAGGGAAAGACTAGACACTTCTAGTTCTTTCTTAAAATTTCCGTATCAAGTAGGTTTTTGAATTTTTTTGAGAATTCTCTCCTCCAATTCTTTCTATTTAAACCCACAAGAACAGCCAGGCATCAACTACTAAGTGCATCAGGTACCTTTGGAGCCCTGGAGGGGATGCCTTATGTTGCCCTCAGAGATGCAGGTTTCAGAACACAGCATAAGTGGTGAGACAGTTAAAAGCCTGGACTCTTGACTCAGACAGACCTGGGTTCAAGTTCCTTATCAGCAACTTCCTATTTGTGACCCTTGGGCACATTTGTTAAGCTTTCTTCTCTCTCTTAGTTTTCTGATCTCTAATGGGGAAATAATAATAATTCCTATCACAGAGCTGTTAGAGTGAATAACACGATATGTGCAAAGCTCCTGCCCTAGTGTCTGGCACATGCCAGGCATTCATGACATATTAGCTCTTATAAGAAACCTCATTTACTATATATAGCAACAGAACAAATCCTGTTTCTTGCGGATTTGGGGTTAGTGAGCCTGTTTGAGTCTATCCCTTAAACCTCAGGGGATCCCAATGCATTAAAATGTTTTGTCCCAAATCTGGCAGGAAGTTGTCCACTATTCCACCAAATAAATCCAAACCCAGAACAGAAGCTATATGATGGAGTAGAAGAGTGAGTGTATGTACTGTGGGGAAAGACATAAAAGAAAGGAATCCTGCTCCCTAAAAAAAGGAGAAGAAGGCAGCTTAGTAACCACAATATGACTCCTGTTCCCATGTCTTTACAGCTACTTTAAGGAAGAATCAGCTACCTACAGATATTACCTGGACACATAACATAAAGCTCATCTTAATCAATGGAAGTGACACTGCTGAGAATCTGGTGATTTTCATCCCGAGCTGACAACATGGTAATTTATATTCTGCACAGCGTAACCAAAGAGCTTGTTATGCAAACACAGGCCACTGATTTGACAAATCTCCTGGAAACAGAATTAATGTCTGTATTCTGTGCAAAGATGTAATTTATTTTAATATTTTAAAGAGATAATATATATCTATCTATCTCTATATATTCAGTGAGTGAGATGTATATACACACAGAGAGATGTATATTTAAATAGAGCTGAGCCAGGGGGGCTGGGGCTGGCGTGTTGCTGCATTAAGAGGTTTAAGAACTACAATAGAAATGGCATTTCTGATTACTACAAGCATCTTTCATTTGGTGTGTTTCTTTTTCTATTCCTGGTGATGATATAAATATTATTCTTTTGTGAAAAATGCTTTATTTATGGTGCCAGAGAAAGGAATGTATTCTGTGGTAATTAAGGGTTTTTTTGATCGAGAGCAAGTTGAGCTCTACCTAACTGGAGGAAAAGTTTTAATTGGGTGGAAGTCTCCAGTGGGTATTTCCGAGCCATCATATTTTCTTTGTTTAAGGGGAAAGCTTTTGTTACAGGGAAGATCAGTGCCGGCTGGTTATGAAGGATCAACCCTGAGGGTCGGTGTGAATATGATCTGGAAGCCCATGTCAGAGAGTGAAACCAAGAGTTTTGGGATCCGTTCAAAATGGAAGCATGTTAATAATTTCCCTTGAAAAAAAAACTTATAAGTCCACTTTTTGGGAATGGGGCACTGTAGATCCGGGGGTCCTAAGCTTGTTCAGATCTTTAACTTTCCCATTGATCTTCTCCAAAGGGAAAGAGAGAGAAGACTCTCCCCCACCCAACCCTGGCAGCTCTAAACCCACTTCCTCCTCACCTTGCACTTCCATTTCAAAACTATGATTTAAAGAATTCTGACCACTCTACCCTGTGTCCTGATCACTCCCTCCTCCCTGTCCTGAACTCCCTTGTGGAAAAACCTAATCGAACCTGCCACATCTGTTGTTGATGCTTAGCTAAGGGGCCTAAACAAGAAATCAATGTTCCTCGGCCCCAGGGATGCATTTTGCTGTTTTCTCTGTTAATATCATGTCCGGAATGCCACCAGGAAGCCAGGCTGCTTAAGAGAGCGTCAGTTTACATTTGGAGAAACCCCTGACAGCACTGAGGTAGGGGAAGCTTGGAGGACAGTCCCCAAAAGACGGAGGTGCTGGAGGCAGCAGTGGGCCTCATGAGCTCCCTGGGTCCTGATGGCAGGAGAAGACAAGGGGAGCCAGGGGCTGGCCCTCCCCATGGTGGGAGTGGGTGGCAGAGCTCCCAGAGGGCTAGCCATGCCAAGTCAGGTCTACCCCATCCCACCCCCATTCTGTCCAGGTGTATTTTGACAAACAGGTAAAGCTTTGGAAAAGCCTGACTATAAGGTACCCTGTGGTAATCAAACCACAGAGAGCAGCCGAGAGATCAAACACTGTCCAGTTCCTCCACCTGCTGCCCTGTGGGCTGGCCCTGGATCATTGCACACTCCCTGACCCTCATTACCCAATGCTTATGTCCTGGGTTTTTCCTTCCCTCTACTCCTAGCAGCTTCTCACTGCTAAGTGACCTCTGACCCCTAGTGGATCTCTGGCCCTGTGATAGTCAACTGGCAGGAGTGTCCACATTCCAGAATTCAGACTAGGATTTAACTGAGTTCTGCCGCAGCTGCCTCAACCCATGAATCAGAAGCCCTGGCTTTCAGGCCTGGTTCCACTAGCTGTCGTAACCTTAAGCAGGTCGGTTATGGCACAGGGCAAATTTCAACTCATTCATTTAAGCATTTGCAGATAAGGCAATATCAGGAGTTGTTTCCATCTACCCTTTCAACACTCATTCCTTCCAGATGTCAGCAATGCCTCCTTCCACTGGTAACTGCCTCTTTATCCACCTCTGCATCCGGTCAGAGCTCCCTGAAGGCAGAGATGGGTCAGTTTAGAGCTGTGAACTTGACACCCAGCCCAGCCCTGACTTGGCTCTAGTACCGTGGTTCTCAACCTTCCTAGTGCTGCGTCCATTTAATACAGTTCCTGTGAGTCACGACCCACAAGTTGAGAACCACTGCTCTAGTAGATTCTCAGCAAGCCCTAGGTGAACTCCAGAAAGGAAGAAGAGAGAGATGGCCACTCCACCTGGGGTTTTGCTGGCTTTCTTTAATCCCCTAGGCATGCTAGCACCGGGAGAAAAGTAAAGATGTAGACATAGCCAAACTTGAGTTTTGAGCCAAATGTTCGCATTTCATGGCTCATAGAAGAAATTGGAAAGCTTAACAGAGTGTACCAAATAGCCCCTGCACTATAGCAAACCAGGGAATGATGCCCAATCTAAAACAACTCTAACCAAATCATTTACAACCACACAGAAATGTTCACTCCCTGGAACATTCTCCTGGTAAGGGATGCCTGGATGACAGCAACCCACAGCTTCTTCTCTGTAGGGGTGGGGGTAGTTATTCATTACACTGTTAGAGAAGAAGCTTTATTTATAACATTGTGGTTGTTCAAACCTTCAATCAGGAGTGTAGGAGGGCCCAGCCAGGCCTATGGGGGTCTTTTCCTGTACTTTCAGTGTCCCGGGTCCTAGGGGCTGGAATGTAGCTGTCCCCCAAAAAGAAAGCATGAGAAAGGCTGCAGAGATCAACTCTGTATTGCCTTGAGGGTGGGACTAATAAATAAATGGGTCTCTGCCTCCTAGGGGGTCACTATAGTTGGGCAACCTTCTCAAGTTCCATCGCAGCAGTCTGAAGCAGTGGTTCTCAACCTTCCTAATGCTTCAGCCCTTTAATACAGTTCCTGTGGATCGTGACCCACAGGTTGAGAACCGCTGGTCTGGAGAGCTCCCCCATGTTCACATAACCATGTAGCAACAGAAGAAGTGGAATTTTTGCTCAAAGTGGTCTTCTTCTTTCCTGTCCCACTGCCCTCTACCTCCTCCAGCCCCAGAGAAGCCTGCAAATTCTCCTAAACCTTTCTGGACTACACAGAACTGTAAACCTCACACGTTAAGGCTTTGATGCTCAAGACATCAACCCAGAATAGAAGCAAGGCTCCAAATTGGACCAGTAAGGTGTATGACCTGGGGGAAGGCACAAGGGGTGCATGAGAGCCAGAACTAAATACATCTTAGCTGCAGGAAATAGCAGAGGAGGAGATTTTTCTCAAAGCAGCAATGAGGTGGGGGCGATGGGGGATCTCTCCAGGTTGAAAAGATGACGGTGGAATTGGCCATGCAAGAGAGCTTTCTTAATGCACAGTTTTTATCTTGACAATGGTGTCCTCTTAATATATATTTACTTTCTAATTACCCAGAACTGTGTAATTAACCTGTCAGTAGACGGTGCTTGCCACACTAATGAATGGATAAGAATTCTGAGTATTAATAACCAGCGCCGTGGAGGTAAGGTGATCCTTGCTCTTGTGACTCAGGTGACATGTCTCCCCAGCACAGCTTTCTCTCCCTCATCCCTGTTTCTCTACTGGGGCATCACCCAAAGGAAATTCCTTTTTAATATGAAGCTGTCTTAGGACCCGAGCTCACACTGGAGAGAGGTAGATGCCTTGGTGGGGCTGGGCTCAGGATGAGCCGGGCAAGGGAATGATAGTGTTAGATGCTCAGGGCTGACTGAGAACAACAGAGAGGAGGGTGAGCGCAGCAGGGGCGGGAGCAGAAGGGGCTAGAGCAGGGGTGTGATTCTTTTAGGAGTGCAGGAGTGCTGAGCAAAGAAACCAGCACAGCCAGAGAAGGTAGCCATGTGGTATCTTTTTGTTTTTCTCTTAAAAATTTTTTTTATTAAATCATAACTGTGTACATTAATGCATTAATGGGTTACAATGTGCTGGTTTTATATACAATTTGGAATGCTTACATCAAACTGGTTAACATAGCCTTCACCTCACTGACTTAATTATTGTGTTAAGGTATTTATACTCTACTCTTAATAGACTTGGCATGTCCCCTTGCAATATGCACCATAGGTGAGGTCTGACCGATTTACTGTCCCTCCACCCCTGTAGTATCTTTTATTTACTCTGTTGTAACATTTGACCTCCAGAACCTTGTGGACCCTGGAGGGACAGCAAGTCCAGGGTTAGCCAGTTTCTGGACATAATAAATACCTCACCTGGGAGCATGCCTTTCAAATGCAAACCAACCAGTGCCTGCCGAGTACAAAGCACTGTCTCCTTTACCCATGTGGCCCTCACCCTCAGGACCACTGTTCCCTGCCATCACTAGACAACTAGGGACAGCCCCTATGGTCCTGTGAAAGTGTTCAAACCAGCCAACGCTAAGCCTGTTCACCCATCCACGTCCATTTCTTCTTGTGCAAACCACAGTAAATCTCCTGTCCATAATTCCCCCTCCTCCCTGTGCCTACTGGCCACCCTAATGCTTTCTGTGTGACCACCATGGCATAGTGTGCCCCCTTCTCTTGGCATCTGAGACTAGAGCAAACTGTCTTTTCAATGGCAGTCAGCTATTGATGTATTGGCCTCTCATCAAAACCCAAATGATAAGTCCATATTTTAAAACAGTGTATCATGGAGAGAGCTGTGACCAGGTAGGATGAAGGAGTCCTGGGCACTCACCAGTCACTGCTTGTGCCAGCAAGAACCAGTTCCCCACAGACCAACAGGCTAAAGGGAACAAGTTGCTTGTGGCCCAGCGTAGCTCAGAGACGGAGTGAAGCTGAGTCTAGAAATCGGAAGTGTTAACAGGCAATGCTGAGAGCAGCAGGGCCAGGAAGGGGGACAGACAGGCCTGACACAGTCACAACAAAGTGAACACTGGGTAGTCACTCTTCTATATCATGAGACAGAAGACCTCGGTTCTACTTCTGGTCTTAACTGTTCATTATGGTGTAAGGCTGATTCTTAACTCTGCTGAACGTCAGTTTCTTCATCTGTCCTATGGGGACAGTCACGCAAATTATGCACAATTCCCTCTAAAGGTGGAATTATGTAAAATATGGGCATATTTTATACCATAAAGCACTATACAAAGAAAAGCACTGTCATCTCCCTCGACACTGTCATCATTGTTTGGTTATTATTACTTCTACATGTTTTAATTTTCTCAATATGTCTCCCAGAGAAGGAAGGGCACGCGTGTGTTCGTGCCTCAAACTGTATAAGTGCTCAATCATTCTATTGAATTCAACAAGTAATTACTAACTTCGACCCATCAGCTTGATGTCTCTTGATTTTTTTTTCTTCACTTTCTAGAAATAAAAATGGAGAAGTGGGAGGAGCATGTGGAGAGCTGCAGGATGGGAAACGGGTGGTAGTTGGGGATGTTGTGTGAGGTTCCCGCTCCCAGACACTGGTGTGTCCACTCTGTAGGACTAGAACCTCGAAAGTGAGTTCCTGCCTCTTTACCCATCAGTGAGAAAGTTCTATCTCTGGAGACTGTCTTGGCAGGGGGTTCACTTTCCCTTTGAAGAGGAAGTTGGGTAAAAGAATGAAGCAGAGCCGGGAAGGGTCTAAGGGTCTGGAGGCCACCCTGGTCACTCAGCGAGTTCAGCCAGGCCTCAGGAACCCTGGGCCTCATTGTCCCTCCAGCTCTCCTCCCAACACTACTGAATGGGAGGCTGCTACTGAAGGTGGCCCTTCAGGCTTCCCATAGAGAAACATGATCCTGTCCACATCATCTCATTTCTGGTCAGTACCAGTGCAAGAGCCCCGAGTCCCCAGCAAAAGCCCAGGATTGTGATGCAAGCTGCCTGCACCAGATCCTGACCCAGAGTACTCATCGGCTCCCCTGGAATGCATCCCATAACCTCCACCCTATCTCATCTTCAATGTCCCTGTAAACATGCACCAAAGTGTGCCAGAGGGACTAACTCACCAAGAAATGGCCTTTTACTCTCTTTCTCCCTGCAGGCTGCTCTTTTCCCGTTTATTCCTTCCCTCCAGAGCTGGCTAGCCCTGGCTTGGAAACCAGAAATCCCCTTGCCTGCCCTGTTGGGCCAGTCACTAAACCTCTGTGAGTGTGATCTGCAGAGCCGAGGTGGCCACATCCGTGCCACCGCCTGCACCAGGCGGCAGAGGATGAGATGTGCCTACAGCTCCCACAGCTCCCACAGCAATCAGTAAACATCACCGTCCTCCTCCTGCCCTTCTCCTCTCCCTCCTTCCCTGGCCTTCTCCTCCTACATGTTTTAAAACACAGGGCTCTCCTTTAAATTCCATCCCTCAGATGCTCTCTGTGTAATACCACAAAGGCTGCTGCCTCAGATTTGTGTCGCTAATGCCCCCATGGAGGTGCCAAGGCTAAAGACAGCTCAGGCTCCAGCCTCTTTGTTTCTGTGTTTGAAAAATCTCTCTCCCTGAGGGAACAGCTTGGGAATTGGGCGATGCACTAGGAAGGTGAGAGAGAAGCCTGGCTAAGTCCCTACAGAGATCAGCCTGTAGAAATAAGGGTGCACAAAGCATGTCACAGATCAGAGGAAAAGCCCTGAACAAAGGATGGAAGAAGGGGCTGGCTGCCACCCCTGGGAACACAGGCATCTGTACTGTCCAAGCTAAAGGCCTGCCCCAGCCCAGCTGCAGGCCAGGCCTGGCCAGGCCCTGGAGCCTTTGGCAGCCTTCTCCACCTCTATACTCAGCACGTACAAACTTCACCCACCATCCATCCTACCTGATCTAACCCAGCACTGCCACCCTCCCTATCAGCACCACCTCAGCCCCATGCAGCCCAGCTTCCCCTCCAAGGGTACCTCCTGTCTCTTTCTCCTTCTGTCCCTGCCACCAGACTCCTCTCCTAAATCCAAATCCCTCTCCACTAGGTGTCACATCTGAAAGAGTCCTGATAAATTAATCCCCACCAAAATGTCCTGGCTAAACTGACAGCAGCTTAATGTGCTTTTAGCTTAATGCTGTTTCAACCCTCCCCCGGGAGCTGTGTGTTATCAGGGGATTCCTAGAGACACAGGGGAAGGTTTCCTCAAAGGTGGGAATGATGCAGCCTTGTGGGCAATGATGTAGGGCAGGAGAAAGGCTGAAGGAATGAGGGGCCCCATGAATCATCCCTGCTCAGCTGGTGACCCATTTCTGAGTATCCTGGACACACCTCAGACATGCAGGGAATCACTGAGAGATCGGGAAAGAGGAGAGGCAGGAAACCAATGGTAGTCTTTTATTTAATATTCCCCATTTTTTAATATTGTGGACCGTGGATTGACAATAGACAGGCTTCATAGAAGAGATGGAAAGGAACTGAATTCCCAGGACTTTCTCCCCAGTGATTGCAAGACGTGCCCACCCCAGAGCAAAGAACCACATAATATCTTTCAGGGGACATATGGGGTCATTGTCATCACTACTGTGCCTCTCATCCAAGCACAGCTGGAGGGGATGCCCTCCCCTAAATGGAGATGTCAAGGGCATTATGCATAAGTGTGTGACCATGGTCGAGGAAGGAGCAGCTCCTGGAGTCATTGTTGGGAATTCAGTCCTTTCCATCTCTTCTATGAAGCCTGTCTATTGTCAATCCACGGTCCACAATATTAAAAAATGGGGAATATTAAATAAAAGACTACTATTGGTTTCCTGCCTCTCCTCTTTCCCGATCTCTCAGTGATTCCCTGCATGTCTGAGGTGTGCCCAGGATACTCAGAAATGGGTCACCAGCTGAGCAGGGATGATTCCTGGAGCCCCTCATTGTTGGGGTATGGAGGGAAGGAGAGTGGCAGGCACCAGAGTCCAGACTTCAGGAGGAAAGGAGAAGCTAACGAGCTGGCCAGAGCTGGCAGGGCTGCACGGAGGGCACTCGTTCCCCACAGCACTGGTCACCAGCCTCTCCATGCATGATCAGGGCACTGCCTCGGCTCCCCCAGCATCACCGTCTCCTTTGAGAACTGCAGTGCCCTATCCCTGGTCACCTGTCCACACAGGCTCTGAGTATCTCCTATTTTCCAAGATAGCCTCAATTTCAAATAAGAGATCTATTATTCCTCTTCTGCATGATCAAGCATCAGCTGGTCAGATCTTATGATGTGCCCTAATTGTTCAGAAAATAGACTCAATGAACCTCTCTAAATATGGTGAACGTGTCCCTCTGGTAGGATCTCTAAGGAAGGACCCAGAAGTCCTTTCTTCAGGCATTTTCCACCGACCTTTTTCTCCCCAACCGTACTTCTCAGAGGACAGAAACCCCAGCACCTAAATATGCCCACTGTGGAGGGATGGGGGTGCTCAAGGCCCCTAGTCTTCTCAGACCTGAATAGATCCCCCTGCTCCCCCTCATGAGCTGCTCCTTCACCTGGTGCTAAGGAAAGCCCTTCCTGCCGAACTGATCCCCTATTGCAGTCTCCTAGCTTTTTGCCCAAATTCATTAGATTCAATCCAAGTCCACATTCTCTGCTGCACCTTCCTTCCCTGTTTCCCCGGCAGGAGGATCAGAGGTGACCTTTAAATGTCGCGTGCAAATGCCAGATGATGCTAACTGGCTCCAAACTGCTGCACAGGCACAGTGTTCCCAACAGCCAGCTGGGTGGTAGAGCTCAGGCGCACACATAGGGAGGCTGGCTTTCTGGGGACAGGTCTGTGCCTGCAGTGGGGACATGGCACTGTGCTCAGCCAGAAAACCTGGCTGTCATGGCCAGATGCTTGCTGTTCTGGGAGAGTGACATCTAATTATTAAATGTTAGGGTGGAGGAGTCCTTGGAGACCATCACCTCTCGAAGTTCCTAGAAAGAAACCCAGGTCTCTAGTGAAAGAGTACCTCACACCTGCCAGGAACAAGGAAAGGCACGGTCTCCAACCCTGATGTAGGGATTTTTTGTTTGTTTGTATTTGGGGGGTTTTGTTGTTGTTTTTAACTGAGTGAATGAACTAATGAATGATGGGTTGTCTTGAGGAATTCCCACAACAGCTCTGTAAGGCAGGCACCATTTCTACATTAAAGATAAAGAAAATGCATGCTCACTGTTGTTGATTGAGTTGTCTAAAGTCCACAGTAAATAAGAAATGAAGCCAGGATTCCACTCTAGGGTTTCAAGACTCCAGAACAATTTCCGGTGGTCCATCCTGCCCGCGGTACTTGGTCCTTCCTTCTCCTGTCATCCAGGATAGTTCTATAGCACCCTTTCCTACTAGGCCTCCTGATGGTTTTTCCTGAGTCTCTGTTTTAATTCAGTAATTATTTCTGTAGCTTACTGGTATCATCTCGTTCTACTGCCTAGGGCCTTCATTTCCCACTACCCAGCTTCGATGAGTTCATCATAACAAACTGCCTACAGGAAGAAGTGGAGGGAAGAGCAAGGGTGAGATCTTCACTCAAGAGACATCCATTGCTAGACTTGGATGACTAAGAACTGCAGAGGAGGTTGTATTTTGCCTCTGGCTCTCCTAGAAAGGGGTGGCCCAAGACCCAGCAGGGGACCCTAAAGAAGGCTCTGCAAGACTAATAGAGGGAAAAGCGCTGAGAGGCTGGGGGACAGCTCTGGACCTGAGCAATGATATCTCAGATTCTAGTGTTTCAGCCAAATGCAATTCGCTGTCCTTTGCTAAGTTTCTTATTAACCAAGTGAGGACCACTGAGACCCTCAATGTCCACCAGGTATCTCAGACACAAGTAGCAGAAAATTCCTAAACATCACAAGCAGAAGCAGCATTGGACTGATGACACAGCCATGCTATCGTGGCCTCCAAATCAAGGCAGAATCATAATACAGAGAAGCATCCCAGCACCTGGTCCCACTTCCCTGTCCTCTTGGGAGGCTAGAAGTGTTACACAAAAAGGCCCTTACGTGACTCAAAGAACTTTTAAGGAAAAGCAAAACTGATTATTTACAGTAACATCTTCCCTCAGCAATAGTTGTCACATTTGACTAGTTTTAGGTGTCATAAACCTACCAAGGTTCAGAGCAACTTTAGGTTCTTATGTAATCAACAAAGCAGGATTCAAACTGGAGTCACTTCTATGGTTTATCTTACAGGGGTACGTGAATCCTTCCAAGAGTAGACTATAAACATCTTAACACAATAATGGAAAAAATGACATAAAGGCTATGTTAACCAGTTTGATGAAAGTATTTCAAATTGTATATGGAAACACCACACTGTACCCCATGATTGCATTAATGTACACAGCTATCATTTAATAAAAGAAAAGAAAACAAACTGGAGTC
>CAUYQV010146699.1:0-31754 GCA_963574575.1 Galagoides demidoff
AGCGAGTCTCCCTCCCTCACCTCCCAAGTAGCTGGGACCACAGGCGCCCGCCACAACGCCCGGCCATTTTTTTTTTTTTTTTTTTTGGTTGCAGCCATCATTGTTGTTTGGCGGGCCCGGGCTGGGGATTCGAACCCGCCACCTTAGGTGTATGTGGCTAGCGCCCCAGCCAATTGAGCCACAGGTGCCGAGCCCCATCACCAGACTTTAAGGGCCTTCCAATTCTTAAATATGGGGTCTTGGCCAGCATCCATGAACCTCCTAAGATTACACATCTATCTTGTAAAATTTCCTGGAGCCCAGAACTATCATCAGATTCCCAAAAGAGTCAGTGATACATCCCCTCCACACACACCCCTCAAAAAAACAATTGAAGATTCCTGTCCGTAAGAATATGCTCTCTTCTTAGCAAGTCCAAGTTCAACAGGAGGTTGGAGAGGGGCTCAGTAGGAACACTCCCCTCAGGCAACCTAACAAAATCATTATCCAAGGCTTTAAAACAAAGCAAGAAGTCAGTGGGAATGTTTAGTGTTATCACCACTCAGGCACCCTGAAGGGTTCTATATGGCACTTACTTTTTACTCAAAGAGAGATTACATCGCGTTAACATTTCCCAACTTTATGTCACAGATAAATTTCTTTTAAAAGGGTACACATTCAGGGAGCTCGTTGATTTTGTTTTGATGGGTATACATGGTCATACAGAGTGGTACCATGGACTTTGGAGACCCAGAAATGGAGACAGTGGTGGTGGTTGGGTTAGTAAGGAATCAAAAAGTACCTCTCAGGTACAATGTAGATGATTACACTAAATGGCCTGACTTCACACTATACGGTTCATCCATGTGTTAAGAAAACCACTTGTACCCCCTAAATCTGTTGAAATAAAAATATATTTTCAAAATAAATTTAAAAGTATGTGGAAGAATAAACATAAATATATAACAAACTCATCAATCAACAGTATTTAGAAAGAGCTCCCTGGGTACCCAGCACTGGACTGGGACTCAATAGAAGTTTGACTAGAAGATCCCTGTCCCCTCATCTAGCAATTTCTTGTTCAAAGCACATAGGTGATGACTGTCTTTCCACTCATCAAATGGAATCAAAATTGAGAGTTACTCATATTACTTTCCCAAACCCTCACATTCCCTGGTATGAGTCACCCATTAGAACCCACCTTTTTTTTTTTTCCTCTCAGTTATTTTTGCACTACACACAGAAGCAGACTCAGAACAAATCTTCAGTGAAGCTGTCAGTTTGTTAAGAGACCAGGATGCTACTGGACATCACTATTCAAAAGTACAAAGATAAAATCCCTTTGGGTAGCCCACAAAGCCGTTTGTTTGTTAGAACAATATACTGGACTCAGATGTTCAGGTAGCCATTGTTGCCTTATGGCAAAACATCTTCTCATGTGTGGCCCTACCTACCACTTCATTCAATTCAACTCATCTCTCCTGAGTGTCTACTGAAGGTACTTAAAATTAGTCACACTTCCCTATGACCACATCTGGATTTGTTACATCTCCTGGGTTTCCACATGGCTTTCATGGTCAGTGGAACCTGCAAACCAGGCGGTTTCATGTCTCTCTAGAATCCTTCTAATTCCATAATTATTGTAATACTATGTGGCAATAAATGGAGGAAACAGCCCTGGTTCTGAAAAATCTCTTCGCCAGGGTTCAGGAAAAATGCCAGATAAACCAGAAATGAATTCTGTTAGAGCCAAATCTCTAAGCATAGCCTTCCTGGTGGTAATGAGGTCAGTTTCTCGTCCATAAAAGTCTCTTACTGACACAAAACGTGATACATGAGATGGTTAAAGAAAGGGAAAAACATCATCTAGGGCTGTACTAGAAGAAAAGAAGTCAAAATTTCCATCTTCTGAAACTTAAATGACTTTGCTGGGACGGGAAGGCCATTGATGCCAGTCAAGAGAAAGATCAAATCACAACTCCCAATTGCAAATTATCCTTTAATATAACAGAACTTAGTGATTGTTCAATAACAACAACAACAAAATCTGGAGACATGCTCTCCCGAAAAATAAATATCAGGGCGGCGCCTATGGCTCAAGGAGTAGGGCGCCAGCCCCATATACCAGGGGTGGCAGGTTCAAGCCCAGCTCCAGCCAAAAACTGCAAAAAAAAAAAAAAAAAAAAAAAAATCAATATACAGTGGAGGAAAAATGTCAGATGAGGTATGATCTTAGAAACGACCTGAGTTAAAATCTTGCATGGGTTACCATACCTGCCTGGGCTTCTACTTCATTTGCAAAGTAACCCCTTACTTTGGAGTACATAATGGCTAGGGGCTCTGTAAATGCTAACAGTCTTTAAGTTCTGAAAGTCTTTAAATTCTAATAGATTGATTTCCACAAAATTTAAAAAATTCAAGTACAAAAATCTTATTGCTGATAAAGGAAGTTCCAAGACTTTACTTGTCAATAGCAAAATACTCAATGAGTAAAGTAAAACTGAGAAGAACATCATCTTTTTGTCCTGTCACTGTGGCAACCTAGTAAGCTGGCCCAACTCCATTCTTCTGGTGTCCAAAAATGGGAACAAACACCATATGGTGAAATAAAATCACTCAAGTACCTTAATTAGATGCTAGCTCAGGCTCGCTCTGTCGTGGTTGTTTGCATCACATAAAAATCTGCAATCATTAAAAATAACTAAAAAGACGTTGCTTATACTGGTAAATAAATGTCATCAGATGACTACCTAATAATCTATATTTAACGACTTTCACATTTTCACAGTGGTTTGAGATCTGGTTCCAAAAAATATATATATATTTTTAAACAAATGACGAAACTAAGGCCCAGCTTGGAGAAGTGACTTGCCCAAGCATACACTGTTATTATAGTTACAGGTAGAGCCAAGATCATGACTAGGTTCTTAATTCCTACCACAAAGCTTTGTCATCTCATAAGAATAGCTTTGGAGGTTTCTGCAGAGAAGAGAGACCAGGGCCTAATATTAGATGGATGCACAAAGCACAGGGCTTAAATCTTAGGGAATTATAAGAAATGAATAGACAGGATGAGTCCAGGGAAGTTCTAAATTCTCACCCCACACACAGCTCCTGGATAATGAGGGTGTCATAGACCCAGGTAGGCGCCCCAGTCTCGTTAGTAGGGGGAAAGGAGGCCAGGAAAAGAAAGCTGCTGAGAGTGAGCATCTAAGGACAGGGCCTGAAAAATCCAAGGAAGCTTTTTACCTCTACCCTCACCAGCTCTCTACTACCAAGTCACTCATGCGTCTTTTGCAAATTTCTGTTTAAAGAAAAATACAGTGAAGCTAAAGTTTTTGGTTGCCTATTATATACTAGGCAATGTGCTTGGTATTCTCACTTTTATTGTCTTATGTGACCCTCATAAAAATTGTATTAAGGCTCAGCGCCTGTGGCTCAAGTGGCTAAGGCACCAGCCACATACACCTAAGGTGGCGGGTTCTAATTCAGCCTGGGCCTGCCAAACAACAATGATGGCTGCAACCAAAAAATAGCCAGGCATTGTGGTGGGTGCCTGTGGTCCCAGCTATTTGGGAGGCAGAGGCAGGAGACTCGCTTGAGCCCAGGAGTTGGAGGTTGCTATGAGCTGTGATGCCACAGCACTCTATCCAGGGGGATAGCTTGAGGCTCTGTCTCAAAAAAAAAAAAAAAATTGTATTAAGTCTTTTCTCTCTGTTTTCCAGATGAGGAAATAGGTGCAGAAAGGTGTCACATAAATTAAGCACAGAATTTTGATTCAAACTGAACCCAAAGGCACTCCCTATACTGCTGCTGGAGTTTCCTTCTGGCCTTTGGGCATCCAGCTCCCTGAGTTGGGCCATCCCACTAACTTCCCCCCCTCAAGGGGGGACAGACATCTTCTTGAATTAGCCTCTAAAACAGCACAGCAAGACTTAATCTATTTTCTACCCAGATGCATTGAGTTCATAACTCATTTTATGAGAGAAAAGACAGAAGCGATAAATAACTCAGCTTGGAAGTTTAAGTTGGCCACATAGCTTTCTCCAGTGAAATAAGTTGTTTTTTTTTTTTTTAATTTTCCCAAGTCACAACTTCCAGAGTCCAATCCCAGAAGCCCATTTCAGAAATACAGCGTATTAACAAATAACACTCATAGACACGGGGAAGTAGAAAGAATTATACTTACACTTATGTCGAGACTGCAAAGGCTAACAGCATCTTCATCTTGGGCGCTCTGCTTCCGTTTTCGCTGCAAAACAGAAAATAAAACGAAGTTCAAATGTAAACAGGGTGCATGACTTTGATTAAGGAAAAGAAGAAAAGCAATAAAACAGCACATGCAATCCTTACCATTCTCACCATGTCACTCAAAACCTTTAACCGAGGTATGTAAATGAACAGTTCTAAGGAAGCCCGAGAAATTATGAGGAATTATTAAGCTCTAGGATAACTGGTTTATATTATTTGTATTCATGTGATCATAGTTCACATCTTTCTGTGTTTCTTTTTCCTATATGTTGCCATATATCAAGGCTGAGAAATTTAGATACAAAGTTCAGATTCTAATTTACTTGGAAGAAGAGATTAGACTGGAAAGAAAATCTAATTCACTTGGTGATATTCTACTTTTAGAGCTGCTTTGTACTTGGGTAATTTACATTTGTTCTAAACCTCATCCAAGGTCCTAATGCAATCACAGAACCACAATGCTTGAAAGAAACTTAGACATCTTCTCCAATCTTCCTATTTTATAGCCAGAAAAACCAATATTCAGAAAAGTCATTATTGATATAAAGATAATTGTATCTAAAATGAATTTATAAATTTTTAACAAAGGCAGTCTGCCAAGTTAGATTTGGAAAAATGTTTTTTCCTTTTTATAAAAAGTTTCATCTACAAACCACAATAAAGCTCATCAAAGATATGTTCACTTCTCTTCTGCATCCTTAGCTTAACCAATCAGTGGAGTGTTTCTTGAGTGCCTAGTTTGTGACTTGCTAAGTCTGCAAGTCACCAAAGACCAGAATCACTGGCATGAGGTTACAGGAGAGTCACATCTGGAGTCTTTAACTCCTGGAGAAGTCTACCTCCTCTTCCTCTATCAGCACCCTGAGCCTGAACAAAGGCAGAGGCTGGAAAGCAACCAAAGCTATTTTTATTCATATTATATAATTGTTCTGCAATTTCTTCATTTCGACAAAGTTTGTTGAGCATCTCCTGTGTGCCCAGCCCTGTGTTTGCTCCCAGAAATACAAAGGTCAGCAACTCCCTTGGTTAAGGAACTCACATTCGTGCAGCAGAGACAGACCTGTTAGGATTAGCTACAATGCAGTTAAGAGCCAAATATCTCAGAGACAGTCACTTCACTTTTCTTAACCCTTTCTCAACTCCAAGGTGGTGGTAATGACATTATTGTCTATTCTCAAAGGGAAAGGAACAAATGTAATAATGCATTTTAGACCTTGGCAGAGAACCAGGTACACAGCAGATGCTCTAAACATGGGTTGGGGGATTCTAGAAGCCCAGTGAGAGAGGTCTTCCCAGAGGATGGGGCTGTTGAATAGGCCTAAAGGAAGAATAGGAATTTGCCAGACAAAGAGGGGGAGGGGACGTCTTTTTGCATGGGCAGACACCTAGATAGCTAAACTCCCAAAGTTGAACATGGTTCTATCCAGAGCAGCAGAGTTCTAGTTCTCTTTATTTTTCCATGGAAGCAGTGGTACCACACGCAGCAGAATCGCCTGAAGAATGATTTGGAGACGCTGATGCCAGGAGCCATCCTTAGGGATTCTAATCAGCCATTCTGTGATGATACCCAGGAGTCTGCCTTAATAAACTCCCCAAGTAACTTTCAAGAAGTCAGACATTCCACTCAGGGTCTTTGGGGGCAGGGGGAGAGCCCTGAGAAGATGCTCTGATAACCCCTCTAGGCACACTTGCTACTCCTGAGGATGCTTCGTGTTTGTAAGGCAACCCCGCTCTTAATTGATTCACCATCCAGGTACAATTAAAAACAGCACTGTGGTGTCACTGAAACGCATCCTCTGGCTTATATTTATATGGTGACTTTCTGAAGCCAGTACAATAAGGGGTTTCTCATTCTACAGGTAAACTGAGGTCAGGTGAGATAAGAAATTTGCTTTAAGTCATGGCTTTAGTGTAACACTCTGAATCCAGGATTCTATTTCTTAGGGCAAAACCATTTACTACACAGTTTAAAGTATGTGTGGCAAACTCATGTTTCACTTGCCATGGAGAATGTCTGGTAGGGTCTGCTTGGGGCACTGTGTGGAGAAGAACCACATGGCACAGCATGTGAGAGAATATGCACATGCTCAGGTGTGGGGACAGCTGCCCGGTGTCCTGCCACCTAGAGTAAACCACACACTTCCTGAGCTCAGCTTCTCTTGCCTTAAGAGGCTACAGTGTCATACCTGGGATCTTGGGAGGCGCCATGAGGTTACAGCTCTGGGATGTTATCCATAGAGTGGAAATAATGCCTACCGGGTCAGGCTGCTTTGATGACCCCAGATGATGTGTGACAAGGCCTGGCACATAGTATGTTCACAGTAAATGCTAGGTCCTGTTACGTGCTCCCCAGACCACAAGTTACACAGATGTCTGCCACTACCTGGTATTGTCAGATAACAGAATTTTATGGTATTACAGTTCTATTCCTAGGGCGCAACAACTCTATCAACTGACATGTTGACATGTTGATTGTAGCCTGTTAGCCCTAGATGCCACACTGGGGGAGGAAAGGGGATAGTAAAATAAGAGAATCTCTTCTCCTCACAGGCAAGCAGCCCTCCTCAGGCAACTCAACCCCACCCAGCTCCCCTATTCCAGTTCCTGCCAGACATGTCCACATGTCCCAAGTGTCAAGTTCAGATGACAAATGTATTCTAGTGACCTTTTTAATTAAGTCACAGCCAGTTAATCTGGGATAGAATGATCTCCTTAAGAAACCTACACATCTTACAAAATAAAAGCTGCTTGTATTATAGAAGCAGATTTTCCTTTCAGTTTCCACTACATATAGTAGTGGCTGACCACTGCTAACAACAAAAAGCAAAGTTTAAACTCTGGGCCTGAATCAAAAATTTCACAAAGCATTGCTTGATCATTTGTAACTTCGCTCTGTGTTCACTGAGCACTTGACATGCAAAGCCCCACACTGTGTGCCCGGATACAGCACTGAATGCATGTTCAGTGCCCAGTGGTAGGAAGTAAAAAGAAAACAAAATAATTACATATTGTGATCTCTGCTGTGAATGAGTCAGACAAAGTGGTGAGACAGAGACAAGCAGGGGGACCCATTTTAGAAAGATAATTTTATTTAATTGTTTTCTGGTTTGGGGTTGACTTGTCCTCATAAGATAGAAGCCCGTGGAGGCAAGACTTGGTCTAACATGGTCATAATACCAGAGCTTGGTACAATATCTGAACACAGTCAGCTTTTCCCAAGATAGTATTTCTTGATTTTGTTGTTGTTGTTGATGATGCCCTGGGTCTTCTTTCCATTGAGAAGCTTGTCCTCTTCACCAGTTACTTCAGAGGGGAGCGAGTGGAAACAGTATAGGGGACCCATGGGTACCCATCCCGCCAGCCAGGCCTGCTCAGTCAAGCCTGGGGATGAAGAGCTTGCAGGTGGAAGAGCCACACATAGGAAATGCATATTCCACCACCCAGGAACTGGAATTTCCAAAATATTGGGAAGCTGAGCTCATGCCAGTTATCTACAGAATAGCTCACGGAAGGAATCACCAGTTGGAAATAATCCATGGAGACATGGACAGATGAGCATCTTAGAAAGCAAAGGATGCAGCAGATACCACACTCATTTTGCACTTCATCAAAGCAATTCACTATGATAATAATCAGACTGATAATAGCGGCAGAGTTAGCCTGACTCACTACATGTCAGTCTCAGAGTTAAATCCTTATATAAAGATCTCGTTCCATCCTCATACCTATTCATGAGCTAGGCAGGAACTATAATTACTCCATTCTACAGAGAAGGAGATGGAGATACAGAGAGTGGTCGGGGTTTGCCCAAGGTTTTATGACTAGCAAGTGCCTAGATATGTCCTGCTCCAAGCTATGGGCTTCCCCACCTTGCCTTCCTATGCTGGAGTCTTGGATGGCACGTCGTATCTACGCAGAGAAGGTCTAAGAAGGTGTTGAGCATGAGTAATATGGAAGGAAACAGGCTTTGTAACTTTATTCTACTGACCTTGAAGACCACAGCACACTGTCTAGACCAAATCAATTTTGTGGTCTTCTATAGTTTTAAGAGCTACCACTGCCTATCATTAGGTAGGCTAGAGCCTGAGCCAAGTCCCTGCCATTTTTCTTCCTCTGCATCAGTAACCATTGATTGGTGACCTGGGGGAGCTCCTAGGCAGGAAGGACACCACGTGCGAGCTGTGCATTTACACATTTACTCTGACAGGTTCCCAGCCATATGAGGAGCTGAGGACCCACCCTGTTATTCTTGTCAAATTTATTTCCCTTTCAACCATGAAAACAAAGCACCTTGGATGAACCCAGTAATTGCACAGTTCTATGCTCTCTGATTTCAGCACATAACTTTGAACCCCCAGTGCCCTATGCCAAGCAGTAGGTCAGTGAATAATTTCTGAATGGGTGACTAAAAGAAAGACTGAGTAAAAGAGGCCAGTGTTCTTGAGGTGACGCCCTTCCCTTCCGCTAACCACCTGGCCACCAAAACTAAATCAAAACCTCAAAAGTGAAGGTCACTGAAGGGTGAACTTCTTCCACCTCAAATTTCCTTGGAGACTTAAAACCTGCCAGTTCAAGCTAATTTTCTTGCTTTTCAAGTAAGAAAGAGCTTTTTCTTTACTAGTGGGGACATTTATTTTCCTTAGATTACATAGACATGTTAAAGGAAATCACAGTTGTTTAGACATTGGTCCAAGTGGGACTTTGGCCGTTTCTACTCCTCCTGAGAGAAGAAATGTCAGATCTGTTCAAGGGTGAGGCACATCCATGACCATCTATCTAGTCTACCAATGCACTGGCCTAAGCAGTGGCATGGAGACCCAGTCTCTGTGCTTGAAGAGCAAGTAATCTAAGGTTGATGATACCTTAGGCTGAAAAGAAACAGCCAGTAGAGGCAAACCATAAATGAATTTAATGGGTACCTGAACTCTTTGTCTCAACACCTACATACCCACCTGGGGCTGGGGAGGAAAGGCAATGACAAAGGAGAATTTGTGAGCACGACAGACGTGAGTGTAGTATCTGTGTCCTTAGTCCCATAGGTAACATATTTGATGGAGACACTTTCTAGATGTGTTTGAGTGCTAGAAAACCCTTCCCATGCTATGGGAAAAACAACCAGGAAGTCCCTTTGTTAATTTGCAACAGAGCAGAGCCCTGTAGTACCTACAGCCAGATGTGAGGTCTTAGGGAAATATGGGCACTCCTGCACAGATGAGGTGAACTCTGGAAGACACCGGTTACTAATAATGATGTAAAACACATTTAAATATTTATTTAATACAACACGTGTTTCAAAACTCTATAAAGGCTCACAAGATACTTACTATATACCTCAAGAAAATTAAGAGCATAGATGAGACAGCCTGAGTTCAAAATCCAGCTGTACTCTAACAGGTATACTCTACCCTGCTCTCCTTAATCCTTAAGTCAGCACCTGAAACTTTCGATCCCCTTTCACAATGCATATTGTTTCCAGCCAGGGCACTCTGTGGCTACCTCCTTTTTTTTTAGAGACAGAGTCTCACTTTGTCACCCTCGGTAGAGTGCCATGGTGTCACAGCTCACAGCAACCTCCAACTCCTGGGCATAGGCGATCCTCTTGCCTTAGCCTCCCAAGTAGCTGGGACTATAGGCACCTGTCACAACGCCCAGCTATTTTTTTTTATTGCAGTTTGGCCAGGGCCGGGTTGGAACGCACCACCCTTGTCGTTTGAGGCCCACTGAGCCACAGGCGCCGCCCCGGCTATCTCCTTTTAAGACTGGCTATCTTCTCATACCACTAGGCAGGTGATTAATCTCATCAATAAATGCCCCGTGAACACACTGCTTTTTCTGCTGTTCTGGCAAAAACTCCTTTACCATTTTGCGAGAATCACCAGCATGCAAGTGAAGGGACACAGATGCCAGAACTGGGTACCACTGGGAGCCAAGCACTGTGCTTCCAGTTTATGGACTGTTCCTGTGTTCATCTTACAGAGAGAGACCCTGAAGCTCAGGAAGGTGCAGTAACTTCCTCAAGGTCATGAAGTTAGTGAGTGCTGGAAAGGGATTTTCTTTTTTTTTTTTTTTTTGAGACAGAGTTTCAGGACAGGAGCATGATGGCAGACAGGAGAGACGCACTCTGTCACCGTGGGTATAGTGCCATGGCATCATCATAGCTCACAGCAACTTTAGATTCCTGGGCTCAAACAATCCTTTTGCCTCAGCCTCCTGGATAGCTGGGACGACAGGCACCCACCACAACACCCAGTTTTTTTTTTTGAGACAGAGCCTCAAGCTGTCCCCCTGGGTAGAATGCCCTAGCATCACAGCTCACAGCAACCTCCAACTCCTGGGCTCAAGCGAGTCTCCTGCTTTAGCCTCCCAAGTAGCTGAGACCACAGGCACCCACCACAATGCCTGGCTATTTTTTGGTTGTAGCCGTCATTGTTGTTTGGCAGGCCTGGGCTGGATTCGAACCCACCACCTTAGGTGTATGTGGCTTGTGCCTTAGCCACTTGGGCCCCAGCTTTTTTTTTTTTTTTTTGAGACTGGGTCTAGCTCTTGCTCAAGCTGGTCCTGAACTCCTGAGCTCAGGCAATTCACCTTTCTCGGCCTCCCTGAGTGCTAGGACTACAGACATGAACCACCATGCTCAGTCTTGGAGAGGGATTTTCTTGATACCAGCCTGATTGCCAAACCACTGATCTCTCTGCCATGCAGTGCTATTTCTCCTTTTACATTGTTTAAAGATATGTTTCTTTTAAATTAATATATAATAATAATGTAAAACATTTAAATATTTATTTAATACAACATGTGTTTCAAAACACTATAAAGGCTCACAAGATACTTACTATATACCTCAAGGAAATTAAGAGGGTAGATGAGACAGCCTGAGTTCAAAATCTAGCTGCACTTTTTGCTACTTGGGTGTGACTTTGGCAAGTGACTTCTTTATTACACCATTCACTCACCAGATATCTACTACATACCAGGCAGATTATAGGTGTGTGGGATATATCAGCATCTGCAAAACACTTCTGTAAGCGATGGTTTCTCCATCGTGGAGTTACTTCAAGGATTAAAAGACATAAACTACTTAGAATAGGGCCAGGTATATGGCAAGAGATTTATTTTTTAATGGTAACTATTATTGCTACTATCATTATTACCAGAATTACTATTACTACTATTGTTACTGTTGGCATAATTGTTTTGTTGTTACTGACATTAAGAAGCAGGCAGGGAGAATGTTAGAGATGGGGGATCTGCAGGATGAACAGGAGACCTGAGATGCTGTCAGACTCTCTTCCAACTACAGAGGTCCCACAGGGCTATCTACAGAGGCTCTCTAGATACCTTCAGTCACGTTTGCAGTGTGTCATTCCTGCTTTTTTTGCAAGGACAAAGACAAATGCAAGCCTAATTTAATTTCAAATGGCCAAGATTGAATTGATTAGTGTCAGAACCACCCTGTTATTTAATCACAGGGCTTTTCTATTTAATAACCAGGTGACCAGAGTAGCAAAAACACATCGATAGAGAGAGTGCAGCTCCTGACTTGGCAGCAAATAGTCCCTGATTAGTTGTTTGTAATTATTAAATTTAAACCAGATCTCAAACCTTTTTGATTTATCTCTTTTCTGGCAAACAGCTTTGGTGGTTTCAGAGGCTTTGAAGCCTTGCCTTTCATCTCCGCCTTCTTTGGGGAGAGATTAGCAAAAGGATTTTGTGTTCTTGTACTTGCCCTTAGCTGGAACTTGACATGCTAAACTCAAGTTTGAGCAGGGAGAGGATCCATATTTTGCTTTTTTTCTGGTTTGTACCTCCAAGGATGAGCAGGAGAATTGAGAGAGAGAATCCCTATTCTATTTTTAATACATTATTTTTTTCTTTTCCCTTTTAAAAACATCCTTCCTTTTTCAGGATCCAGGAACCCTGTTTTCTTAGACTCTATTCAAGTAAGTGCTCAGAGGGCAGAGAACTCAGAAATCATGATACTTTCTGAACTTTGAGCAAATAAATTTTGGCTAACATAATACACAATTCTGTGTTTAGATGCCATTAACTATAGTTTGAAGATGTTTGAGGCTGGCTTGGCGCCTGTGGCTCAAGTAGCTAAGAAGCCAGCCACATACACCTGAGCTGGTGAGTTCGAATCCAGCCTGGGCCCGCCAAACAACAATAACGGCTGCAACCAAAAAATAGCCAGGTGTTGTGGTGGTGCCTATAGTCCCACCTACTTGGGAGGCGGAGGCAGGAGACTTGCTTGAGCCCAGGAGTTGGAGGTTGCTGTGAACTGGAATGCCACAGCACTCTACCCAGGGGGATAGCTTGAGGCTCTGTCTCAAAAAAAAAAAAAAAAAAAAAGATGTTTGAGGCTCTAAAGTCAGATAGGATGAGTTCTTATCTTAGTTATACCATATATTTGTTGTGGAATCTAAAGCATGTCACTTCACTTCTTTGAACCTCAGTTTCCTCATCTATAAAATGGGATACTAATAGTACTCTACTAATGTTGTGGGAGTTAAATAGTTCAATGTAGGTAAAGGGCTCAACACAAAGCCTGGCACTCAATAACTACTCACATATTAACCAGCACTAGTAGTAGCAGCAGTAACAGCAAGTGAGTGCAGGGAAAAATCATGAAGAAAATACTTAAAGCAGTGGTTCTCAACCTGTGGGTCACGACCCACAGGAAATATATTAAAGGGTCACAGCATTAGGAAGTTTAAGAATCACTGACTTAAAATTGTCTAAAAGTCTATTCATTAACTTGATTTTGGTAGGCTAGGAAAAATCCCTACTATGATTTTAGCCACAGAACGCCTGACCCTTAGCTTATTTGGGAGCAGAGATAAGAGAGTATTTGCCAAAGAAAGGTCTTCCTCTCCCATGAGAAAGAAAAAAAAATGTTCAACCAAGGAAATGGGAGGAGCAGGGAGCTGCAGCCAGCCTGCCACTGCCAGGTCTGCTCTAGTAGCTATTAGCAGCAGGACTCACTCTGTCATTCAACAAACATTTTCAGATCACTCGTCTCTCTAAAATACTTAAGACCAGAAGAACAGGAGAAAAGACAGAAATTTTGTCTATCTAGCAAGTACATTTTCTATAAAGACTGTCCTAGGAAAAAAAAACCTTATTATGGGCATTGATCTCAGGTGAGAGAAGGGATTCATATCACAAAGAGTTCAACAACGGGATGTGACAAGAAGCACAAAATCAAATTAACCAGAGCACTTTTTTCTAGGCCTTCTAAATTACTATAATTATGTTTATATTTTTACCTACTGGCTCTTAGGTGCACCAAATTGGGCATGTCAAAGTCCTTGGTTTATAACACACTATGATCAATGGAGCGTCTCCGGCCCTCTTTTATTTGCTTGTTCATTTATTTTTTTTAACACTACAATAAATTCCTACTTATTAAAATTCTTCACTCATGAAATAGTTTAAAACCATTATCAACAAAAATATTATCTATATGTATGTAGTTTAGGGAATGGCCGAATAATTGCTTAATTTCTAGAAAATTACTCCAGGTAACCAATCAAGTTAGACTGTTCAACTGCAAATGCAAATTCAGACTGTTTATCACCCACACTGGTACTGAGAACCTGAAATTACAAGGAGAGTTCTCAGTTCTTCATTCATACTTGGTTTATATTCCTGCCTTCTCTTACCTAGAAATGCCCCCTGTGCTGGTATATCAGCCATAACACCCTACAGATTCACAAGCAGTTCCCCAAATGCCAACAGGCAGGCCTTTAAGAACAAGGCTTCCCTTTAGTCACTGGTGTCTGGAACATCTACTCCTCAGAGCAATTGGCTACAAAAGCAGAGATGAAAAATGCTAGAGAAATGGGCTGCACTTGCCAAGCTGCCCTGTAAATCAGGACTTTCCTTTAAAGAAACAAAAAGCTCCCTTGTGGAACCATTTAGTGTTGTCTACCATATTGGAACACACAATCTCAGTTGCTGAAGTTTGTTTTCTTCATTGTATAGTCTGGCTGCTTAGGGTAGCCCTCCACCCCCTTCTCTTTGCTGGGATTTATAAGAATCCACTGCCTGCTGGGTGCTTTACATGTATTATACCCAATGCTTACGGCTGTGGAAACAAGTTATTACACATAAGGAAACTGAGTCTTCAAGAGTTTAAATGACTTAACTGAAACTACTCTATGAGTATCAGATCCAGGTCCTTGTGTAGCTGATATTGCCATCCCATATCCCCTTGACGATCACCATTTCCCTGCACACTTCTGCTTTCCACAGGCTAGAAATTAAAATACTGGGGAGTCAATGCCACTGGCAGCAGCCTTCTGTGTGTGACTGATTGGAATTGGCAGATAAATATTATAGCTTCCTAAGGCTCGGTGGGACAGTGCTGAGGTAGGGTCTCAGCCTTGGTTGCATGTTGGAATCTGCCTGATTATATTATTCCTGAGGGCAGGGTCTGTATCCCTTTTGTTACTCAATGTAGCTATAGCATCTTGCACAATGCCTGGTACTCAATTAAATATTTGTTGAATGAATGAACCTATATAGTAAAATTCATTTATCTGAGTCTCCTGTTATTCCTGGGCCCCAGAATCAAAGATGATATTTTATGGACAGTACTTAGCATTTAGTCCTTTTATTTACTTTTTTAATTTTTAGTTTTTATTTTATTTTTAGAGATAGATTCTCCCTTTGTGGCCCTTGGTAGAGTGCCATAGCATCACAGCTCACAGTAACCTCCAGCTCTTGGGCTTAGCCAATTCTCTTGCCTCAGCTGCCCGAGTAGCTGGGACTACAGATGCCTGCCACAACGCCTGGCTATTTTTTTGTTGCAGTTTGGCCGGGGCCAGGTTTGAACCCACTACCCTGGGGCTGGTGCCCTACTGAGCCACAGGTGCCACCATACTTTTTTTTTTTTTTTGAGACACAGTCTCACTTTGTTGCCCTGAGTAGAGTGTTGTGGCATCATAGCTTACATCAACCTCAAACTCTGAGGCTCAAGTGATCCTCTTGGTGCAGCCTCCCAAGTTGCTGGTACTTTAGGCGCCCGCTGCAATGCCCCCCTAGCTGAAAAGGTATTCTGCATCTTTAGACTTGCCATTTTGTGGGTAAGTGGCTTCATTTGTTCACAGGTGTCAAACATTTATTGAGCTTTCTTTGTGTGCTGGGTGAGGCCTAACAAACGCTGGGAAAGTTCTGGACATGAAAGGATTCTAGTCTTAGTAAAACACTGATTTCCTGGGAAATGGATTAAATGTTGGATAAATGTGCTTTGATTCTGCAAAACCGAGGCCTCAGTTTCAGACTTCGGGATAAAAGTAATTGGGATAGACTTTGAAGCAAATAATCAGGATTAGAAAATTTAGCACAAAGTACCATTCCCCCTCTCTGCAGCCCATTTGTGGCTCACCACAACTTTTGCTTTTTATTCAAAACTTGACAGAACATGACAGTGACACTAAAGAAAGGATGCCATGAATACCTGCATGTCCCTGATGTTTAGGGGCCTTTTGCCTCCCTCCCTGTAATTTAGGGTTGTGGTGAGCCCCTCCTCCACTTTCAAAGACAGCTGCATGAGGAAAATGTCCCTCTAATCACAGCTGACATCTTTCCAGACACGCATCAGAAATGCTAACTGGCTTTCACCTTATTGTTCTGATTGCTTCTCTGCAGACGATTGCCAAAAGCATTGTTCTCAAGTTAGTCATGACTCTTCTAAAGACTGGTGGCCTCCCTGTGCTGAATGAGCTCTAGCTGGGCAGGGAAAGGGTCTTTGTCACCGGGGCAGTCCACAGCTGTTCCAGAGCAACACATTGAGGAGACATATTAGGAGGCTTTGTTGGCATATTCAGCCCCATTGTTCCGAGGGTAAGGATATGAATTATTACACAGTTACTTTCCTTGCAGTTGTTTCTTTCTCATTGCGAGAGAGGAACATCTTTAAGTAGAAACATGCAGCCTCTTGTGAGAGTTTCCAGTTTAGTTTGGAAGAGAGCTATCTTTCATTAAAGAATCCTTATTATCTTCTTGGGCCTAAGGAATAGTTTTTCCTCCCCAGTCAAGACCCAACCAAATCCTGCTGAAGTGAGAACCTACAGGCACCGAAGGTTAGCAGATCCTGCAGAACACTGCAAGCAGTGCACCAAGGCTGGGTGGCCCCTGTTGTGCAGGGAGAGGGTATTGGATTCCCACAGAGGAACAAATGGACACAGGACTTTTTTGCGGGGAGGGCAGACTGTGTAGGTTATTTGTGAATTTATTTTGTTTTACTTTTGCCAACTTTATTTTAATAGAGTTTTAAATTTACAAAAAAGTTTGCGAGTCTAAAATAAAACACTCCTGAATACTCTTTACTCAGATTCACCAATTGCTTTCATTTTGCCCCATGTGCATTTTATCTCTCTCTGTCTCTTCTCTGTCTTTCTCCATAGAGAGAGAGAGATGAATATAAATTATATTTCTTCCTAAAGGTCTAAAAATGAGTTGCAGGCATTATGTCCCTTTAGCCCCTACATACTCCAGTGTGTATTTCCTAAGAACAAGGGCCTCTTAAACAGCACAATTACAATCAAAACCAGGAAAGTTAACATTGGCAAAATATATTCACTCTTTCAGCACTCGTTTTTAAAATATGCCAACTATTCCAATAATATATGTTATAGCTATTGTTTTTCCTGGTCCAGAATCCAATTCAAGATCCTGCATCACTTTTATTCTTCAGTTTCTTTTAATCGGGAACAGTTCCCTGGGCTTTCTTTGTGCCTCTTGATTTAAACAAATTTGAAGAGTACAGGCCAGTTATGGTGTACCATTTCCCTCAGTGAGGGTCTATTAGATGCTTCTTCATGATTAGATTCTGGTTAGACACTTTAAAAATATTTAGTGTGATGTAAGAACACCTTTTTTCTTTTTTTTTAGTGTGTGCATTTTTTGCAGGAATATGACAGAAGTGACTTTCTCAGTCCATCACTTCCGAAGCTGCATGGTACCATCTTATCCTGATATTGGTGACATTGGCTTTGTTATTTAGTTCAGGTGACGTCTTCTAAATTTCTGCATTGTGAAGTTATATTTCCACTTAAAGTACTTCTAACTTTAAGTAAAGTTATCATCTTTCAATAAGTAAGTTGAAACTATGAAAATGTCTTATTCCTAATGAAATGTTAACACACGAGTGTTAGAATGCATTAATGACTTTCTAACTCCATCATCCCTCCTATATTTATGAATTGCTCTAAAGAGGGTCTCCTTTTCCATCATTTATTTACATCAATGGAGGCTCATAGATTCCTACTTCATTCAGTGAGTTGTTATCTGTTACTATCATTATTCATTTAGATGTCCAGGTTGTCCCAGGCTTGGCTAGGGAGATCATTACAAGTTGGTGCCTATGTCCAGTTTGTTCACAAATTATGTTAAAACAAAGTTGGCAAAATAAATAAATAAATAAAATAAAGTTGGCCACCATTCCTAGAGTACTTCATTACTTTTTGGTATAAAAAGATGTTCCAGGCTCTTCTTGTATTTTCCCCACCCCAGTTCTGGAATCAGCCTTTTCTCCAAGGAGTTCCGGTTCTGTTTTGTGGAGAATGGTATTTAGAAACCAAGATCTGGGCACTAGGTGTGTTCTTTGCTCCTGGGGTGTCATTGCTTTGGGCCCACTCATTAAATAGAGGCTAGAAAAATATATGAATGTGTATGTGTCTAACCATGAACTCATTCTGGCGCTTCCATTTCCAGCCTAAATACATGCATCTATTATTTTAAAAGCAATTTTAAATATTTCTTCTTTCTTTAGTACCATATGCTTACCATCTATTTTCATTCAGGGCTCCCCTAAAGCAGATCCTGGGGTTAAAGATTAGGCATCTGCTGTTTATATTGGGGATGAACCCCAGAAGACCTGGTAGGGAGTGAGGAAGTGAGATAGTGGAAAGGAGGGAAGCCAGGAACAGATGTGGAGCCAGCAGGTTCTGCCAGTGGCTGCTCCTGTTCAAGCCACTGGGGACCACCCCCGAGAGAGTATGTAAAACACACTTCATGATTTTCCACTGAGGGGTAAAGAGGTGGGAATTTCAATACACCAACTCCTCCCCTCATTAAAGGAGCAGGGGCTCCTTGGGATGTTAGCTACCTTGGCTGGAAACCCCATTAGATAGAAGGGCATAGGAAGTCACAGGTGTGAACATGAGACCCTTAAGCGAGATGGGTGGGGCATGGAAGAATCTGCTACAACTGCCTCTAACCAGCATCAGATCACACTATAAGAAAGTTATCACCTTGTTAACTCATTGTGCATCCTAAATCCATTAAGGAGAAATGGGGATACTTCATCAGTGGGGATACTTCAGCTTTAATACCCTCTATTGTTTGCCAAGTTCAATTATTCTCTTCTTGGTGCAAGGAGGCTCAGGCAATAGCATTTAGCTAGAATTCAATCACACTGTTTTGTGCATATTTATTTATCTTAATAGTTATATTCTATTTAAGGCAAGGCACACTGGTTTTCTGTTTATCATAGTAATGTAAACTTTAAAGATAAATATGAAAGGGAAAACTGTGTTGTTCTGTAGAGAATTATTAAGTCTTTTTCAATGTTAAGGGTCAAAGGGGATTCACAAATGATGAAGTCTGGGAAACTCTTTGTGGACTCTCCCTCTTATGATTATCATATAAAGTAACTGCCCCATGCATGTTACTGCTCATGACTAAGTCCAGAAAAAGCAACTCTTTGTGGCCCTTTCCCCTGGGATGACTGAAAAGGGACTCCTCCTTTTTCCCGTCCTTTATAGAGAGGATCTGGACCACTCCTGGCACTGTAACCCTCTGTCTGCCCAGTCATGGATTAAAAATGAAATTCATATCTAATAGGTCTAACTTTAGCCACAGGAAATGGGAGCGCTTGGGCGACCCAACAGAGTTAGCCATGCTTTGTTTGAGGATGGGCACGTTATCTTTACTTAACCTTCTTCCTTCCCCTTTTTGGGAGGGGACAGAGTGTAGGAGAGGTTTGGGGAGTGAGTGGGAAGCCAGGCTTGCTTGATCTGTTTCCTGGTTGGCTTTGTAGCAGTTTCCCCCCATCCCTTGTTGTCACAGTCCTGACTCGCAAATTTATGCTACATATTATTAGGACAAAACCATGCTCACTTTTGGAAGTATTGCAACAAATATTTTATCATTGATAAGGGCATGTAATTATTTATATGTGGGTTTCATATTAGTATTGAGTATACCGAATATTTTTTTTTCCATTCTTGAGGTACTTTACTTAGAAGAATGTGTTTCAACTCCACCCAGGTAAACATTAATTTGAAATTAAAAAATTAAAATAAAAAAGATTTCATATATTCCTGCAAAAAAAAACCCCAAAACTCCTTAGAACTAAATGTTAATGAATGAAACAATTGTTACTTGCTTAGGGCAGGAGGTATTTCAGGGCACTAAAAACTCACACCAAAATGCCTTGAGTCAGTATTGCCCATTCCTCTCCCCTAAACAAAAAGAAATTGCCTAGATGTCTAGGGGCAGTTAGCTATTATCACCAACGGATTCCTAATCTTGTTGCCATTGCAATCTTTGTGTACCCTCATTCCAGATGCTACTTTGGGGTCAATTTTCTGTACCCTGGAGGCATTGAACTTCTGCAAAGACTTCACATAAGCCTTTCCCACATATCCAGCTTTTGGGTTACCCAATTCTGACAAACCTTTAGCCTGTACTGCCAGGAAAATAACAGGGTTGTTGCAGGTATTCACTGAATAAGCTTTTTTCAAAAAAAAAAAAAATTCTTTTTGATCAATAAAAATCATCCAAATGAGAAATTTAAAGATCCTCTATGTTACAAACATCTAGACACTATGCAGGTAGGAAATGCTCCTGTAAAAAAACCCAGTTAAACCTAGATATTGTTTTATAACTTTAATTTACTCATTTTCTCCAGCTTTAATATAATGTATAAAATTTACAGAAATCTGTTTTATACTTTATATTAGAAGTTGCAGATCACAATTGATGTTGTCTTTTTCTTTTTCTTTTTTTTTTTTTTTGAGACGGAGCCTCAAGCTATCCCCCTGGGTAGAGTGCCATGGCATCACAGCGCATAGCAACCTCCAACTCCTGGGCTCAAGAGAGTCTCCTGCCTCCGCCTCCCAAGTAGCTGGGACCACAGGTGCCCGCCACAACGCCCGGCCATTTTTTTTGGTTGCAGCCATCATTGTTGTTTGGCGGGCCTGGGCTGGGGATTCGAACCCGCCACCTTAGGTGTACGTGGCCCGTGCCTTAGCCGATTAAGCCACAGGCGCTGAGCCAAACTTTCAAATTATTGAGAAAGAGGCATGCTCTCTTTTTGCCTCCAATGCTGAACTTGTAGAATGAAAGCTGGAGTGGCTGGTGGCTGTTACTGCTGTTTCACCACAAGGTAAGAACATGCTTAGGAAAGCAGCCACTGTAAAGGAAGGCTGAGCCAAGAAGAGATGGTTTCAGACACATTCCTGACAGTGTTGCCTGAGCACCTGGAAGCAGCCCTACCCTGGGACTATTAAGTTGCCAATGCTAATAAATGCCCCAAGTCAATTGGGACTGAATTTGTCACTTGCAACCGAATGTGGACTAGGGGTGATCCTTTTTTTTTGAGACAGTCTTACTCTGTCACCCTGGCTAGAGTGCTGTGACGTCATAGTTCACAGTAACCTCCGACTCTTGGGTTCAAGTGATCCTCTTTGCCTCAGCCTCCTGAGTAGCTGGAACTACAGGTGCCCGCCAAAATGCCTGGCTATTTTTTCTTCTATTTTTAGTGTGGGGTGTGTGTGTCTCACTCTTGCTCAGGCTGGTCTTGAACTCCTGAGAGCAAGCAATCTACCCACCTCTGGTTATGTTCTAGGGGCCTTCTTCCTTTCTTAATATTTACAAGGAGACCATGTTGGCAGACACATATTGCTTTATTTAGTGTTTCTCTGGATTGCAGAAGTGTCAGGAGTGGCTGTGACACCTGGAGGGCACAGAGGCAGGTGGGCAGCCCCAGGTGGGGGGAAGCAGCAGAAAGAGGTGATGCTCTTGCAGCTCCTCCCAAGACCAGCCCCTTTCCCAGGCTCCCAGGCCAGGAAGGGGTCAGGGGCCAGTAAAGGACCTCCATCCTTGAATGGGGCCATTGTGTGTGGGCAGGGTGTTTGTCATCCTAAGGCATTGAGTCAGGCAGAAGTTCTCCTCCCACCTGGTAGCCCCCAAAGGTGATTGCTGGTCAGGGAGCCAGATGCACACATAAGATATGACCTGTGTTTTTATGGGGCCCCCTGCCCTGGGAGTGGCAGTGAGGCATGCTGAGGACAGGGCTACAGTCCCAGTTTTGCCGCAGCTGTATGACCTTGGGCAAGTCCCCTCTTTGGGTGTATGACTTTGGACAAGTCCCTCTTTGGGCATCTGTCTTCTGCTCTGTAACATCAGGAAGCTGCACTAGATGATCTCTCAGTCTTCTGTGTTCTATGGACTAAGACTCCCTTCCCCACTCCAGCACACCTTCAGACTGGGATGATGATACTAAAAGGGCATTCTTAAGGCAGGAAGAGGGTGGTCTCAGCCCCTAGGTGGAGGCCAGAGTGGGCTGCAAAATGCTGGTGGGTGGGCAAGGGGGCAGGCAGGCAGGTAGACAGACAGACAAGGTACTATAGGAATGAGGAGAGGGTGGCCTGGCCAGGGAGGGAAGAGGGCACCCGAGCCCAGTCCACCCAATCTCTCAGCTACATTCCTTGTCCTATTAAGAGTCAAGGAAAACACATCCAGTGTGTCTTGGGATAGGAAAATGGCTTTTTCAAAAAATAGTTTCCTATAAAGCATCAAAAAATCTCAGAGAAAACCTCAGCAAAAGTTCCCTTCTCTCAAATATTTGGCATTGGCAGTGGGGCTGGCATGGCTTGCTCTGACCCCAGCTTTCCTATTGCTGCGGCCCGGCCTGGCCCACTCCTAGGGTAGCTCCTAGGAGTCCCTGCTGTTCCCTCAAGAAAGAGGTGGGCAGGAGGGAGGAGTTTGCAGGTGGGCTTTGAGGTGTCCCTGGGTCCCTGTCTGGAAGCTCAAGTCTTTGGTAAGGAGAGGAGAAGATAAGCAAAGCATTAGGAGTTGGGACGGGGTCCAGTGGGCACCTTCATCACCGAGAATTCAGCCGTGGGGCCACCTGTGAGGGTAGAGGGGAAAGTCCAAATGGTAAGGGGACGGGACAGAAGGTGCTCTGAGTACTTGTATTCATTCACAGGTTAGATACAGGCAGTACAGACTGGGGCCTAGTGGCCTGTCCTGGAGACTCTGATTCTACCCCTATAGAATGCCTGGTACCCTGACAGACTGGGCCTCTCCACCCATCTTGCACATCCCTAGTTGCCCCAAATTGTCCCCACATTCTTTTTTTTTTTTTTGAGACAGAATCTCACTCTCTCACCCTGGCTAGTGACATGGAGTCATCATAGTTCACAGCAACCTCAAACTCTTGGGCTTGAGTGATCTTGCCTCAGCCTCTGGAATAGCTGGACTACAAGTGTCTACCACAATGTCTGGATAGTTTGTCTCAAAAAAAAGTCTCACTATGTCACCCTCAGTAAAGTACTGTGGCGTCACAGCTCACAACAACCTGAAATCTTGGGCTTAAGCGATTCTTCTGCCTCAGCCTCCCAATAAGCTGGGACTATAGGCACCTGCCATAGTGCCCAGCTATTTTTTGGTTGTATTTGTCATTTTGTTTGTTTTGAGACAGAGTCTCACTTTGTTGCCCTTGCTGTGGCATCATAGCTCACAGCAACCTCAAACTTGGGTTTAAGCAATTCTCTTGCCTCAGACTCCTGAGTAGCTGGGATTACAGGCGCCTACCACAATGCCTGGCTATTTCTTTGTTTTTAGCAGGCTGGAGACAGGTTCGAACCCACCAGCCCTGGTACATGTGGCTGGGCACCCTACCAACTGAGCTACGGGAGCCGCCCTGTAGTTGTCATTGTTATTTGGCAGGCCAAGGCTGGATTCGAACCTGCCAGCTCCAGTGTATGTGGCTGGCACCCTAGTCGCTGAGCTACAGGCGCCAAGCCAGTTTTTTTTTTTTTTTTATTTTTAGCAGAGACAGGGTCTTGCTTTTGCTCAGACTGACTGGTCTTGGATTCCTGAGCTCAAGGGATGCTCCACTTCACCCTCCCAGAGTGCTAGGATTACAGGTATGAGGCACTGCACCTGGCCACATGCTGCCATCCTTATGACCTTCTGCACGATGGGGCTCAAATAGCCCCTCTCTCTGGCCCTCACAGGTGGGCAATGGGATGAAGGGACTGGTATGGTACCCTTTGGATCAAGACCCAAGGATGAGATGCCTAGGCTCTGCCAAGCACTGCCAAGGAAGGCTTGGCTGTAGGAGGCTCCGCCCTGGCCCTAGGACCATCAGGCAGGCCCCACTCACCACAGCCAGGTGCCCGTTCTTGGCCTTGGTGATGAGCAGCTCCGAACCAGGTGTGAAGTCAATGATGCCGTCCCTGCCGGGTCCCCCAGCAAACGTGATACTAGAGGGAAATGAGTGCTTCCTCAGAAAGACAGACCCCCAAAGACAGCACCTGCCCTGTCCACCCACGTGGCCCACTGGCCCCTGCCTGCCTCACCTGCCCTGGTTGATGTTGATTTTGTTCACACAGTCAGCACTGAGAGCTGTCTTGGTCAGTGTCTCAATCACATGGTCACTCTGCAGTACCACATCTCCCTGGGCAGCCCAGACGGAAGTAGGAGGGGTCAGGCCCTGCCCAGAGCTAGAGGACCCCTACCCACCTCCCAGTCCCCAAGAGGTACCTTCTGCTTATTGTCTTCACGCTGCACATGGAGCACAAACAGGCTGTCACTCAGGCTGCTGACGGAGATTCCTAAGGGGCAAAGGCAGAGGTCAGAGATCAAGGATCACAGCAGAGGTACACTTTGCTCCCCCTGTGGCCTGGGACACTGGCTGACCGGTCAGGTTGGCATAGTCAATCCTCTGCTTGACTTTGGTGTCCTCCACAATGACCACAGCACTGGGCGTGAGCAGCAGTTGCCGGGAGCGAGGCTTATAGCCCTTTCGGTCATATTTCACTACAGGCACAGCATACTGGGGACAGAACACAGGCTGAAGGGGCTCCAGGGGTGACCTCTTCAGCCTCTGCCTGACCCCCATCCCTGGGCAGCAGAACTCTGCTGGAGTGAGGGCTGCAGGCAGGTCTCACCTGGATGGGCTCAGAGCCCAGGGTCTGCAGCACTTTGGAGCTGATCTCATCTGCACCTGCAACACAGATGAGGGGAGGGAAGTCAGAGGACGTAAGAGGGAGAAGCACCACAAGGAATGTTTAAGTGCTAGGGAATCAGGGGCTCACCAAGCCGTGTGCTGATGAAAAGCCTGGGGACACTCTGGGGGTAATTGTCCTTTTTGCCCTTGAAGATCTCACTAGCCACTGCCTTTTGCTGAAGCTGAGGAGACAAGAGGAGTAGAGAGAATGTCATCATGGCTGGGCACCATCACAGGTGCTGAGACAGCCATCCTCACCCCCTTTCTGGTCCCAGCACCAGAAGGTTGAGCCCTACTACCAACACTCTCTCAGCCTTACCTCTTCTTTACTCCAGGCCTCCCCAAGCAAGGCAGAGAGCTTTCCAGAGGGGTCATGATAGCACTGTCATGTTGCAGGCCTGACTTTGGGAATGATGCCCACCCTATGCAGCCCTGATGTCCCTGAGATTCAGCTACAACATAGGATCTTACAGGTGGCTGATCACCAATACTCAAAGCTACTACAGGTTATGTGAGCTAGGAAGGGGTCCTTTACCACCATACAACTTGAGTTGGCAAATACAAGGCACATCAACCACCAGTGTCAGTCTCTGTAACCATGGAAGACATTACTAATCAATCAGGGTAAGGATATAGCCTTTTTTTTTTTTTTTAAGTCAAGGTCTTACTATGTTGCCCAGGCTAGAATGCAGTGGCTATTCACTGGCACAATCCCACTACTGATCAGCAGGTCAGGAGCTCACCATATTTTTTTTTTTTTTTTTGAGACGGAGTCTCAAGCTATCCCCCTGGGTAGAGTGCCATGGCATCACAGCTCATAGCAACCTCCAACTCTTGGGCTCAAGCGAGTCTCCTGCCTCAGCCTCCCAAGTTGCTGGGACTACAGGCACCCGCCACAACGCCCGGCCATTTTTTGGTTGCAGCCATCATTGTTGTTTGGCAGGCCCGGGCTGGGGATTCGAACCTGCCACCTTAGGTGTACGTGGCTGGCGCCTTAGCTGCTTGAGCCACAGGTGCCGAGCCAGGAGCTCACCATATTGACGCCAAACTTAGTGCAGACACCCAATCAGCATAGCACACTACAGCCCAGAACTCCTGGACTCAAGCAATCCTCCTCTCTTGTCTTAGCCTCGACCACATCTGGCGGTACAGCCTTTTAACACTGGATTCTAGGCAGTCTTTACCAAGATAAACCTATTTGCCACCCAAAATCTATTCCAGCTTCCACCTGCTACACAAGGCTCACCACAGGCTGGCATTGAGATGAAGTTGCACAGTGAACGAGTAAGATACTCCCTGGTGGCGCCCTTCATGCCATGCTTGTGCTCCCCAATCCCACTGCCCAGTACCCACCTGCCTCTGGCTCTCCCTACCTGCTGCTTCCACTCGGGGCTGATGCTCCGGCAGTACTTCCGCACCATGTTCTTCAAGCACAACTCGCGCAGGAGCTCCGAGGCCTGGGGGGACGAGGGAGATCAGAGCACCTAGGCAGCCTGGCCCCTTCCCTCTGAAGATATCGTAATATACACCCACCCCAGGGCCTCTGGATAACACCTTCCAGTCGACTACACTTCCATTCCTAATCTGTTGCTCTCAAGAGCACTCATTCTTCACGGGGGCCCAGTTCCACCATCCCCTGACACACCCCTGCACTGTGCTTCTGGCCACCTGACAATCAGACCCCTTTGTTGAGGGCTTTGATGGTCCCTAACGGAGGAGGGAAGGTCCACACACCTCACGCAGGGCAGGAGGGGGTGTGGGCCAGGAGGTGTCCAGGATATTCCGGGGCAGCTGCTGCCGCAAGTTAAGCAAAAAAGAGGTGCGCACATGGTCCAGGAAGAAGGCGTTTTCAGGGCAATGGGGGGCATGGCGCAGGATGAAGCCACGGATGAGCCTGGGGATGGGACAGGGTTGGATGAAAAGCCTGGCCATAACCCCCCCCCCACACACCCTGTTCTGCAGTTCCCTCAGGGTGCCTGAACACTCACCGCCGGATGGTCTGGGCCGCCCACTTCCTCTTGGCTGCCCTCCTCCGGCCCAGTGTTCCCCGCCACCACGACTGAATACAGATGGCTGTGAAGATCACAGATGTCTGAGCTCTATCTCCTCACCACAGTGGCCCACCTGAGCTCCAGACCCCGCTCCCCTCCTGAAGTCCCATGAACCCCCGAACCTGATCGCTTCACCCGGAGGAATTTCTGCCGCCAGTGAAAGCCCCTCCAGGCAGCTTGGATCTTTGTTGCTGTGGTTGGGAAGAAAGTCATTGGCCAGAGCTCAGGAAGCCAGCTGGAAGCCTAGCATTCCCCAAGCTCAGTGACTGGCATGAGTGAAGGAGTTTCTGAGTAAGCTATCCAGTGAGAGGATGAATGCGTTGAAGGACAGTAAATGAAAGAGAGCAAATGAATGAGGAAATATGTCTGGAGTCTGCATCTAGCAGGCAGGCAGGATGATGGGTGTGGGGCTCAGGCTAGAGCTGGTAAGGAGAAAGGGAGCTGAATGTAGGTTGGCAGACTTCTGGGAGAAGGGTTCCAAGGCAGTGACTCAGTGACTTCTTCCCTGCTTCCCACAGTAGACCCCCAATGGGACAGCAAGGGTATATGTCTCTCACCTAAACTCTGCCGCCGGACCTCCAGGGCATCTTCTGTGGCAAACAGGGTCTTAGGGAAGCGGATGAAGATCTTGGTCCTGAGAGGGCAGCAGTGATCAGCCCTGGGTTGCCTGCCTCCCACCCCAGACACCAGGCATGGGCACCACTCACCTGCCCATCTTGTACTCTTCTGGTTTGTAGCCTAGGTGTCTGACCAGCACAGCCACCCCATCCTGGGGCCGACCTGCCCATGTGGGCCATGTCTCTGGGCACAGTGACTTGTATCTGGGGACAGGAGGAGCAGGAATGCACCCAGTTCCCACTTCAGCCAGCACCCTTCTCTGGGGACCTGATCAGCTTTCCCTGGGCACCTGCTGGGCGTACCCATTGACTTGCACATGGTTTATAGAAAGCCTGGAAGGTTGCTGTCACTGACCCCATTTTAAAGATGAGGTCTGGCTGGGTGTGGTAGCTCAAGCCTGTAATCCTAGCACCCTGGGAGGCAAAGGCAGGATTCCTTGAGCTAAGGAGTTTGAGACCAGCCTGAGCAAGAACAAGACCCTATCTCTACTAAAAACAGAGGTTTTACTGTTAAACATGGTTTACAGAAAGCCCGGAATGTTGCTCTGTCACTGACCCCATTTTAAAGATGAGGTCTTGGCTGGGTGTGGTAGCTCATGCCTGTAATCCTAGCACTCTGGGAGATAGAGGCGGTGGACTGCCTGAGCTCACAGGTTTGAGACCAGCCTGAGCCAGAGTGATACCTTGTCTCTAAAAATAGCCAGGCATTATAGTGGGGTGCCTGTAGTTCCAGCTACTTGGGAGGCTGAGGCAAGAGAATCACTTCAGCCCAAGAGTTTGAGGTTGTTGTGAGCTGTGACACCACAGGACTCTACTGAGTCTCACAAAGTGAGAAAAGAAAAGAAAAAAAAATAGAAAAATTAGCTGGGCATTGTAGTAGGCACCTGTAGTCCCAGCTACATGGAGGCTGAGGCAGGAGGATTACTTGAATTTAGGAATTCAAGGTCATTGTGAACTAGGCTGATGCCACAGCACTCTAGCCTGGCAACAGAGTAAAACTGTGTCCAAAAAAAAAAAAAAAGATGAAATTCATACCCTAATTAACTCCCCAGACCCACAAAACTGCTCTGTCTTCTCTGAGCTCTTTGGAAACCCCTGGCCTCCTTTTAGGCATGGTACCTCCTGCTCTGGTGACAGGCAAGTGGATGCTCTAGCAAGGCAGAGCTGTGGTTTTTTCCACCAAGCTTGGCACCAAGGGGCTCCTAATATAGGCCGCACAGCAGCTCAGAGCCTTGGAGACCTCAATTTCTGAGGCTAAGAGCTGGGTTTGGTGGTGCTTGCCTATAGTCCCAGCTACTTGGGAGGCTGAGGGAGTCTGATCATTCCCCAGTAGTTTCTAGACTAGCCTGAACACCACAAAGAGATCTAGTCTCAATACTTAAAAATAATAATAAAATTAAAAAAAATTAAAACGCGGCAAAGAATCATTGTCCTCTCTCATGCGCCTCACTCCCCTTCCCTGACGGGTTGATGGGCATCCTACCTTTGCAGGAAAGCTTCGTATTTGCGGCGATAGGCAAACCCGGCTCTGCGCACGCGCAGGTTCTCCATCAACCCCAGGTACTTCACCTGGTGCCGGATCAGCACCTCATCAAAGCGGCCTGGGGGAGGGTAACGGGCGGTCAGCAGGCTTGACTGACAGCTGGCCCTGCCCCCAAGCCCCATGGGCGGGAAGGGCTACCAGGTTGTTTGGAGTCATTAGGCTTGATACAGCGGACATAGGCGGGCTCCTTAGATTTCAGGATCTCCACCAGCTGCAGGAGGCTCATCTTGAACTGGGTGGCCACCTGGCAAACCAAGGGACAACGTTAGGTTTGCCGAAGCAGTGCTGAAGCCGCAGACCCCTGCACTGTCGCACCACGCTCGCTCCCACCTTCTGCAGCTCTTGATCTGTCAGCAGCCCCAGGCCTCTGCTGGGCCCTAACTTCCTCCCAAACTCCACCCTCACAACGGAGGAGGGGCAGACTCCAGCTTAGGAACCTCACTCGCTCCCGGTAAGAATGCAGGTGGGGAGTAAAAAAGTGGTCAGAGAGGTAGGCAAAGGCAGTGTCATGGAAGAGTCACGTTGGGGAGACTGGATTTTATCCTGAGGAAAATAGGGAGCCAATGAGGAACTTACACTGAAAGAGTGACAGAAACAGACCTGTATTTTGGAAAATATCTCCACAGCAGATGTGAGGAGGATGGGCTGGTAGTGGCAAGGAAGAGGTTGGCTAGCTCAGAGGAGCAACAACAAGGCCTGAACTGGAGCAGTGGTTGCAGGGGTGGAGCGGAAGAGAAGGAGCTGAGAAGTACTCAGGCAAGATCCAGTGGATGGATGGGGGAGAGTGAAGAACCAGGGATGATGCCCTGGGGGGTGGGTGGAGAGCGATCCCTGTCTTGAGTTAGTAACATAGGAGGAAGGACAAGGGCCTATTTGTTACAGACCAAAGAGTCTGGGGTGCCAGGGTGGGGGTGGGGGGGGAGATCACTAGATACATGAATCTGTGGCTTGCTGGAGAGGCCTGGGCAGGAGTGGGTATGCAAGTGTCTCAGCAGGGAAATGCTGAGGCCAGGAGGATGAGGGTAGTCAGGGAGTGAGTGAGGTGGGCAGCAGCAACAGAGGACAGGGTCCCAGGGAGCCAGACCCTGGGCAACACAATATCTTCATGCCCTCCCTGGTGACCATGTATCAGCTTGCAGCAATCCAGCTTCCATCTACCTACTGACCTACTGACTTTACTCTTCCTGGGGCCACCCTGACCCTCTTCTTGGCAAGCCATACCTCTGTGCCTAGCTTGCCAGAGCTCTCCCTGCATCTGACACCGCTGGGCACACTTGCCTTTCCCAGCCCCTCTCCTCAGTGAAGTCACTCTCCAGCAGGCCTTTCAGCCTTTAGTGGACACTGTGTGTCTGTTAGGCTTTCTTGCTGCCCATAGTGCCCTTCCACAGGTCCACCTGACAAATACTGATTCACCCCAGTTATCCCAAATGCTTCCTCCTGCAGGGAGCCTTCCCTGACCCCTCATTCCTTCTACTCCCTCAGGAGCAGTTTGCTGTGGCTCCTTGTAAGTTTCCAAAGCACTCTGCACACATTTCTGTGAGTACCTATTTATTTTTGTACATTGCTTAGCAGTGTCTGCTACAAATGTCTGCCGAGTGGGTGAGCACACAAAAGCACCTACAGAGACAGGTGCAAAGGCATGGACATCCACATGGCAGGTGCACACACACAGATTCCCTTATAGACACAGGCACACCCTGTGGGCCCACACTTGGAGCCAGGTAGACACATAGGCACACACAGGTGCACCTCACACAGAAGTAGGCAGCCACTGCAGACAAACAGATGCACACACGGCACCAAAGACACACACTCGAACATACACTGCCAGCTCCTGGGCTCATGCAGTCACTCATTCACACTTGGGCACATGTGCCCCCCCTAGGTCCCATGTCCTCTGTACCGTCTCTGGCCGCTTCTTGTCACTGAGCTCACTCCGGTCAAAGCACTGCCCCATGATGGGATTCTTTGAGCTGCACATGGTCTGTGTGAGCAGAACAGGAGTCAGTGTGGGAGCTGGGGACAGGCAGGGCAGAATAGAGCAGATGTTCCTGCATACAGCAGAACATTTTCTTGGTCCCCATCCTGACTCCTCTTGCCCTCATGATGTCCTCCTCACCTCCTTCAGGTTCCGGAAGAGAAGGTCATTATTTTTATCCAGAAATCCTGGGAGGGGACAGCAGATGTGAGGTAAGGGAAAGCTTTCCCTCTCAGGCCCTGTGGAGACCCAGTCCCAGGATCCTCACCAGTCACGCTGTAGGTCACTTCCCCAGCATAGTGCAGAAGGCGGAACTCCCCTCGGCCCAGAGATTTCCTGGTCTGCTGATCAGCCAGCTTGTGCCTGGGGGTGATGAGAAGAGGAAGCTACAGATTGCTGACCTGAACTGTACCTCCTGCCTCTGCAGAAACCTCATGAGCAGGAACCAGCATGCCCAGGGCCATGCTATATAACCTGCCTGCCATGTAGCAGGCAAGGTAGGGTCAGCAACCCCCTGCACAGAGAACACTGAGGCTCAGGGGTCGATGGCCACCCTCAGTCTATGGGGTCGGTGCCCTACCCACTGAGCCACAGGTGCCACCTCTGGAATAGTTCTTAAAAGTATAGTAGATGAGGGTGGCGCCTGTGGCTCAGTGGGTAGGGTGCCAGCCCCATATATAGAGGGTGGTGGGTTCAGACCTAGCACCGGCCAAACTGCAACAAAAAAATAGCCAGGCATTGTGGCGAGCGCCTATAGTCCCAGCTACTCAGGAGGCTGAGGCAATAGAATCACCTAAGCCCAGGAGTTGAAGGTTGCTGTGAGCTGTGTAACACTGCCACAGCATTCTACCTAGGGCAATAGAGTAAGAGTCTGTCTCTACATTAAAAAAAAAAAAAAAAAAAGAAAGAGTAGCAGATGAGAAGGCAGTGCCTGTGGCTCAGTGGGTAGGGCGCTGGCCCCATATACTGAGGGTGGCAGGTTTGAACCCGACCCTGGCCAAACTGCAACAAAAAAATAGTCAGGTGTTGTGGCAGGTGCCTGTAGTCCCAGCTACTCGGGAGGTTGAGGCAGGAGAATCGCCTA
>CAUYQV010146704.1:0-24083 GCA_963574575.1 Galagoides demidoff
TCTCAGACTAATAGTGTATTTCTCAGCAGGAACCTCTTGGCCTATAGGCCAAGAGAATGGATAATATATTCCAAGTATTAAATGAAAAAAACTATCAATAAAGAATATTGGCTTGGTGCCTGTGGCTCAAGCAGCTAAGGCGCCAGCCACATACACCCAAGGTGGCAGGTTCAAATCCCCAGCCTGGGCCCGCCAAACAACAATGATGTCTGCAACCAAAAAATGGCCAGGCATTGTGGCGGGCACCTGTGGTCCCTGCTACTTGTTTGGCTGTGGCGGGTGACTCACTTGTGCCCTGTTTTTGGCGGTTGCTGTGAGCTGTGATGCCATGGCACTCTACCCAGGGTATAGCTTGAGGCTCTGTCTCAAAAAAAAAAAAATTAAGTAAAGGAACAACAACAACAAACTGCGTGATGGGAGAGTCATTAGATGGTTTTAAGCAGGAGACTGACATGAGCCCACTTCAATTTTAACAGACTGTTTCAGGCCACTGTGTTGAGAATAGACTGTAGAGTTTCCAGGGCAAAAACAGTAAAACCAGTCAGGAAACTGTTATTAATGTTCAGATAGGAGATGATGGTCTTCCTAGGGGATATCAGATGGATACAGTGGAGGCAGAGAAAAGCAGCTGGATTTCGGTCACTTCTGAAACTAAGCCTCAATGCTAAGAGGATGTACAAATTGTGTGGAAGGGCAAGTCATGCCAACAGTTTCTCCCTCCATATAGGGCCAGCAAAGCATGACTTCCCCCATTGCACAAGGTCTAGGGAAGTAGAGAGAATTTGCTGCAGCTCAGGAAAGTAGTATTCAAACCTTATGATTGTGGATAAATATGATGGTGCCAAGAAGTAGCCTGAGAGGCTTTAGCCAACTCATAAACTCAATCAGTAAAAGCTACAAAAGCTACTCAGAATAAAGATTCCGAGAGCTTACTATTCAAGAACAGCATCAAGATAAATCCCATAATCCCAAATCGCATACTATAGTAATGTAATAGCTCTATCTCTGAATATATATAATCCCCAAGATATGAAATTTGGTCAATACCCATTCACTTTAAAAGGACTCTTATAAATGTGGTGTTCTGGATGAGATATTGGAGCAAAAACAAAGATGGTAAGGAAAAACTAATGAGTTAGACTAAAGTATGGGGTTTAGTTAATAACAGTATATTAACATTGGTTCCTTACTGTGACAGGTGTACCACAATAATAATAGGAGACACTGAGTGCAAGATATACGGGAACTCGTGGTACTACCTTTGTAACTTTTCTATCAATTTAAAATTATGGTAAATAGAACATTAATTATTAAAAAGTATTCCTATGTTTTTAATCTTAAGTTATAATTAAAGCACAGCAAACTTCTATCCTGTAGAAACCAATGCATGCTTTTATTCCAATTAGAGTAATAATGAGTGAATTGTATCGCTGAGTTTTTACTCAGTATTTTGTTTATTACTCTATATTAAATTACTTATTATTAGTCCAAAGCCAAGCTTCTTACCTCCTAATCTCCTATACCTTACATATTGTTTCAAGCCACTTAGTGTTAACCTTTCCCATAACTCATTTTTAATTCCAACTATCAAGTTTAGTGTAAATTTTTCTTGCCTTCTTTTGGATTCCTTGAACAATTTTCTTTAAGATTCCATTGATTTATTTATAGCATTTTTGAGTTGTCTTTTTGTATAGTTTTCATTGTGTTTGCTCTGGTTACTAAAATATACACATCTGACTTATAGTCTGTGGGTATTAATGTTTTTACACTTCACCTCACTTCCACTTAGTTCTCCTTAACTTCTCCTTTAACTAACTTCTCACTTCTCCCATCATCTCATTTTCTTATGTATAAGACAGTATTCTATTTTGTTCCAATCATCAAGTATGATTTCTAAAAATCATGAGGAAAAGTACAGTCTGGCATATGTATCAGTCTTTCTGTTTTTTTGTTATTTCCTTTTCCTTCCTGATACACTAAGATTCTCTGATCGCTTTTCTTTCGGTTCGAAGATCTTCCATTAGCCATTCTTTAAGGATAGGTTTGCTATTTAAAAAAATTATTTTAGCTTTCCTTTGTCTGAGAATTACTTAATTTTCTCTTCATTCCTAAAGGATTGTTCCTCTGGATATAAAATTTGAGCCTGAAAAGAAATAAAAAGAATTTGAGGCTGACAATTTATTTAGTTCTTGAATGATGTGCCACTTCTTTCTGGCCTCCACGGTTTCAGATGAGAAATCTGCTGTCATTCAAAGTTTTTTCCCTTATAAGTAATATGTTGTTTCACTCTGGCTGCTTTCAAGACTTCTTTTTATTTTCCAGAAATATAATTATGATGTGTCTTCATATGGATTTCTTTGGGTTTATTTTGTTTGGGATTTGCTCAGCTTCCTGAATTAGTAGGTGTATGACTTTCAAAAACATGTGGAGAGTTTTAAGCCATCATTTCTTCAAAGACTCAAATATTTGAAATCTAACTATCTTGCTTCCCTCCTTCTGAGACTCTGACAATTAAATATTGCATTTTTTGTTATTGTCCTCCATGTTCCTGGGGTTCTGCTAATTTTTCTCCTGTCTATTTTCTATTTTTCTCCCTGTTTTTCAGCTTTGATGAATTCTTTTTTTTTTTTTGAGACAGAGTCTCAAGCTGTTGCCCTGGTTAGAGTGCTGTGGCATCACAGCTCACAGCAACCTCTAACTCTTGGGCTTAAATGATTCTCTTGCCTCAGCCTGCCAAGTGGCTGGGACTACAGATGCCCACCACAGTGCCCAGCCATTTTTCTTTTTTGTTGCAGTTGTCATTGTTGTTTTAGCTGGTCTGGGCCTGGTTTGAACCCACCAGCCTCAGTGTATGTGGCCACGCCCTACTCACTGAGCTGTGAGTGCCACCCAGCTTGGATGAATTCTATTGAGGTGTCCTGAAGTTCACTGATTCTATCCTCTGTTATATCCACTCTACTATAGCCTATTGAGAAAGTTTTTATTTCAGTAATTATATTTTGTCCAGTTCTATAATTTCCATTTGGTTCTTTTTTAATAATTTCTTTTTCTTTGCTGAGATTTTCTACTTTTTCATTTGTTTCAAGAGAATTGGTAACTGAAAATGGAAGTATGTTTATAATAGCTGCTTTAAAATCCTTGATGATTTGGATGATATGGGATAATTCCTACACCTGATTAATTTTGGTATTGGTGTCACTTGATTTTTTTTAAACTTCATTTTTTTAGAGCATTTAGCTTTACAATAAAATTGTGAGGAAGGTACAGAGATTTCTCTTATGCTCCCTCCCCCATTATCAATCAGAATGGTACATTTGTTACCATTTATCACTATAGTTCACATTAGAATTCATTACTGGTGTTGTACATCCAATGGGTTTGGACATGTGTCTACCATTGGAGTATCATACAGGGTAGTTTCACTGGCCTAAAAATCTTCTGTGTGCTGCCTATTCATCCCTTCCTCCTGATCAACACCTGGCAATATATGATCTTTTTATTGTTTCCATAGTTTTTCCTTTTAAAAAATATTACATAATTGAAATAATATAGTATATAGTCTTTTCAAATGGGCTTCTCTCATTTAGTTATATGCATTTAAGTCTCCTCTATTGTTTTCATGGTTTGATGGCTCATTTCTTTTTAGCACTGACCAGTAGTGTATTGTTTGGAATGGATGAACCACAGTTTATCCATTCACCCAGTGAAAGGCATCTTGATTAACTCCACATTCCAGCAATAATGAATAATGCTGCTATAAACATCTGTGTGTAGGTTTTTGTGTGAACATGGTTTTCAGCTTCTTTGGGTAATTATCAAGGAGTGTCATTGCTGGATCATATGATAAGAGTATGTTTAGTTATGTAAGAAACTGTAAGACTGTCTTCCAAATTATCTGTACCAAATGGTGCTCCTGCTTACTGGGCACAATGTAAAGGTCTATGGAACACCTCCTGGGTGGGAGATACAACTACAACAGGGACTCTACCTAACAAATGCAAACATTATAACCTCATTGTTTGTACCCTCACATTAATCTGAAAAGAAAAATCAGTAGCTGTACCAACTTTCATTCCCATTAGCAATGGATGGGAGTTCCTGTTGCCTCACATCCTGGGATTTGGGGTTGTCTAAATTTTGGCCTTTCTAATAGGTGTGTACTGGAGTTTCATTGTTGCTTTAATTTGCATTTCCTTGATAACACATGAAGTGGAAACTTCTTGGTTCTTGGTATGATGGGTAATTTTCTTTTTATCCTGCATATTTTATTTTATCAGGCAGCTGCCTCATTTAGGTTTAGCACGCAGGTCCTGGCCTACTTTTGTGGGCCATGGTTCCATTGGCACTTAAATTTTCAGAGGCTTTCTGGTGTTGTATTGGTCTGCTTGGTTTTTCTGCTGCTATTGGGGTTCCTATTTTTCCCTGCTGGTGCTGCACATAGGGACAAGATGAGTCTTCATTAATCTAGGCCACTAGGCCTCTCTTGGTAGGAAGAGGGAATCAGGCCCTCAGGGATGAGGCGGCTTCCCTGGAGCCAACTTCCAAATACCTAGATATTTGATATCTACAGTAAAAACTTAGTTCCAGGACAGTTTTCTCTAATGACTTCATAATAAGTGTGGTCACTATCCCAGTTGATGAATCTGTGCTGATTATTTTCTTTCACCTGATGAAATATATTAAATACACCAAATCTACTCCAATAGGATTCATATGGCGTACTATATGAAATAAATAGAAACAGCTGTTTGGGCTTTTCATGTGGCATTATGTCCCCAAATTTCCAATGAAGGCTTGTGAGTTTACTCTATAAACAAGAGAACTGGGAGGGCAAGTAACACATAGCTAACTTTTAAGCCACTCCCCAGATAGCCAGTCTGATTTGTGCAGGTGAGAATCCACCACACCCCACTTTCCACCTAGCCAAAAGTCCAGACTGTGAGCTCTGTTGTATCCCAGCACTTAGCACACTGCCTGGCACATAGTGAGGTGCTAAATAAATGTTTGCTTAATGATGGAATTTTATTCGTGAAGGCCTTGGGTAGGGAAAGCGAGCACACAGGACACCCTCCTAATCACATACTTTCTCTACCACGAGAAGGCTCCAAAACATAGAAAAGTATGTGCATTTATAATAGTTAAACTAAATTGCAGCCAATGAAAATAAATATTAAATTATTCATTAAACATAACAAAAACATCAGGACTTTAAAATTATATTATTTTCTTCCTATACAGACAGACATTAGCATGGGATGACAGATGCTAATTTTAGCAATCACCTCTGCTACTTAAATGTGTATAAATCACACTCCTAAAAATGAGACCTTCATACAAGAGTAAAAGTAAAATTTGCCAATACACCTCAGAGTAAAATGTTATTTAAGGATTAGTAAAACATTTATTTTCCTACCATGTGAATAGGACACTTGTTCTCATAATTTTCCTTCACGTCCCTCAGCAGAACTGAATCTTCTGGCATCTGGAACAGATTCTTTCAAATGTACACATACACCTGTTTCAAATTCAGACACCCCAGCACTGATAAAAGAAAGCTCTTCCAGACGATTCCGGGGGGATGCAGCTGCTGTCACCAGACACTTTGAATGGGATCTATCCTTGTCATTAGAAATGAGCTGATGGGAAAGAAAGATGCTACTTGATTCAGTTAATCAAGTGATGTTATTATCACTCCCAAGTTTAGGAAAGTGTATGTTCCATGTTAAGCATTTACCATAAATATCTTTGCCGTATGTCATTTTCTTGTACCTATTAGCAGAGGAACTCAAGAAACATTCTTCTTAAGACTCTGTATTCTTTCCTACTCTATTTCACTTAGCAAAATCTCAGGGCCTCACAGGGGCACTTCCCAGAGAAGCTCGGACTTGGCTTTAGGTTGCTGCAGGTTCCAGAGGGAGGCAGCTGGCAGAGCAGGCAGGGGCCTGGGGTTTGTGCCTGAGCCAGGAAAAGTTTCCTGCTTCTCATCCAAGGACCAGAGGAGGGCTGTTGTCAAGACCCTCAGAACACCATTAGGCACACACGTGGCGAGCACCTGCTGCATGTATGCTAGGCACTATAAAACAGGCTTGGGGTTTTAGTGATGAAAAGATAAGGCTCTTACCCTCAATGAGTTTATGGGCTCTCATGGACATACACGTGCAAAGAACTTTCAACACCATAGCAACTGCTACAGTGAAGGTATGTAACATTTATATATATAATGTTATATATATGGGAGAGGAAAATCCCTCAGTCAGCTTGAAGGAATCTGGGAAGGCTTCATGGGCTGGGAAGGTGGTTAAGGAGGCAGATTTGAATTATGACTTGGAGTATGACTATGAGATTATTTGTCAAATATTTGCTGAGTATGTATTAAGAGCTTGGTCCTGGGTATAAAACTCTGAACTCTTACAGGTAGGCAGTAAATAAACAAATGAATCCATCTATAATTACTTGTTTTGATAAATGCAGGAGTCAGCCATGGGGAAGCAATGAGGGAAAGCATTTGAAGCCAAAGGAACAGCATGTGCAAAGGTCTGGAAACAATAAGAGATGAGCTTAAGAAATGTTGACAGTTAATGCAGCTGGCACATGGGAAGTGCAGGGTGAATGGGAGGAGCAGAGCAAGGACACCTCTATATGACCTTGAGAAATTTTAGATTTTCAAAGGAGAGGATGGCACCCAAGAGTTCTAACCAAGATAAACATAATCTAATACATTAAACTATATCTTTGGCTGCTTTACAGAGGAGTATAAAACAAGGAAGGTCAAGACTGTGGTGAGCCAGGTGACAGAGATGGCTTAGATTAGCTGAGGAGCAGGCAGATTGGACATATATTTAGAAGGTAGGAAAATTACAATGATAGATCCGAATGGAGGATTGGGGGGGTGGGGGGGTAAGAATCAAGGGTTTCTACTTGAGCAAACCAAGTGGCTGGTAAATCCATTTATTGAGGTGGAGAACTTTAGAGAGAAACAAGTAAGGAAGAGGGCAGTTAGAAAACAGAATTTCTATTAACATTTCATACATTCAGTTTGAGGTCCTATTGAGATATCCAAATGGAGTTATCAAGGAAGCAGTTAGAGAACCCATTCTGTAATTGTAGAATAAATTAATTTCAGGTTCATCTACATCTAAGAGGGACTTAAAACTCTGGAAATAAATGAAGTCACTTGTGGAGGGGAGGAAGACACAGGCTGAGCCCTGGGAAACACTAACATTTAGAGCCGAGATCCAAGAAAAGCCAACAAAAGACTGTAGAAGGGAGTGAGCAGAGGGATTAGAAAAATGTATGTCACTGTGTAAATGTGGCATCACGAAACCAAGAGAGGAGAGGGAATGGCCAACAGTATCAGATGCAATCAAGGACTGCCCCTTGGATGTAACATGGGCAAAATCACTGGTGACCTTGACAAAAATAACTTCAGTGAAGTGATGGAGACAGAAGCATGAGCAGTTAAAAACAACGAGTAAATGGGAACCAGGGTGTGGAGTAAATGTGTAAAGGCAGCTTCTTCAAAAAGATTTTTTTTTTTTTTTTGTAAAACAGAGCAGAGCAATGAAATGACAACCTAAGAAGGACAAAGAGGCCCAGGGACATTTTTATTTGCGATAGGGAAGGGCAGGAAGAAAGGTAATTTGTCAGTGATAACACGAGGGAAGGAGAAAATGGTCAAAGATGAAGAAGCTGCAAAAAGATAACAAAACCCTTATCATCTACTTTCTTTATCTTTTTTTTTTTTTTGAGATAGGGTTTGGCTGTGTTGTTCAGGCTTCAGTGCCCTGGCATCATTATAGCTAACTGCAAACTTAAATGTCTGGGCTTGAGTGATTCTTCCTGCCTCCTGAGTAGCTGGGACTCCGTGACTAGCTTTTAAAAAACTTTTTTGGAGGGCGGCACCTGTTGCTCAAAGGAGTAGGGCGCCAGCCCCATATGCTAGAGGTGGCAGGTTCAAACCCAGCCCCAGCCAAAAACTGAAAAAAAATTTTTTTTTTGGAGAAATGAGGCCTCATTATGCTGCTGGACTAGTCTCTAACTCATGGGCTTGAGTGATCTTTCTGCTCTCAAAATCCTAGGATTACAGGCATGAGCCATTATGCATGTCCCCATTTTCTTAAAGAATAGGAGGCCAGTCACCAGGTAAGACTAGGAGTGATAGAGGGTAGAGCAGAGGGAAGGGTGGGAGTGGAAGAGGTGACCTGATAGGAAGCCTCTAGGATGGCCCCAGTGATCCCCCACTCCTGCTATTTATGAACTTTTGATACCTGCACTCCTTGAGCATGGGCCGGGATTCTAATCTACCTCTAATTAATAGGAAATAATAGAAGTGATGGAATGTCCCTTTGAGTAGGGTTATAAAAAACTGTGGGTTCTGGCTCAGCGCCTGTGGCTCAAGTGGCTAAGGCACCAGCCACATACACCTAAGGTGGCGGGTTCAAATCCAGCCTGGGCCCACCAAAACAACAATGACAGCTGCAGCCAAAAAATAGCCAGGCGCTGTGGCAGGTGCCTGTGGTCCCAGCTACTTGGGAGACTGAGGCAGGAGACTCATTTGAGCCCAGGAGTTGGAGGTTGCTGTGAGCTGTGATGCCACAGCACTCTACCTAGGGGGACAGCTTGAGGCTCTGTCTCAACAACAACAACAAAAACAACTGTGGGTTCTCTTTGGGGCTTGCTCTCTCTTTCACTCATTCTGAAGGAAGCCAGCTGTGATGTTGTGAGCTGTCCTTTAGAGAAGCCCACGTGCCAAGGGACAGAGGGAGGCTTCTTTCCAACATCAGGGATGGAACTGAAGCTGAAGGAAAACTGGAAACTGAGGAGCTGAAATCTGCTAACACCACATGAGGGAACTTGGAAGAGATCCCTCTTCAGTTGAGTCTTCAGATGAGACTGCAGCCTGAGCTGGCAGTTTTACTGCAAACTCATGAGAAACCTGGCTAAGCTACCTCCAAATTCCTAACTCATAGAACTGTGAGATATTAAACATTTGTTGTTTCAAGCTGCTAAATTTTGAGGTATTATGCTGCACAGAAATAGAAAACTAATATAGAAGAGAAAGCAAAAAACAGAAATCTTAAACAATAAGAAACCAAGTTAACTAGAGAACTATGGTTAGAACTGGCAAACAGTGTTAAATAGCCAGTTTATTTAGAAGTCTCAAGTTGGTGAAATCAAAATGTAAACAATTTTACATTTTTTTCCAATCTATGCATTCAGCTGTGCTCTCTCAAATCCCTATTTCCCATTCCCTAACACACTTAGGGGACAATTTCATTTACAGTTTCAGTTTAAAAGCTTATGCTATTTAACCCTCCAGTATTTCATTAAAATATCTAAGCTGTTGAAGTACCACCCCAAAACCATGTTTGCTCCACAGCTTGGGTAACCTGTGCTCTAAACCTTATAATGTTTCATAAACAGTATCCCCCAGAACATTACAATTCCTTAGCATATTTTTTAAAATAAAAAGTTTATGGTATTTTCATCTTCTCTAGAAGGCATTTAAAGCACAACTATAAGAAGAATACTTAATTGCATTATAAAGTTGCATGTTGTCTAATTCTTGATAATATGACTTTAAAAAATGATGTGTCAAATCAGGAAATCCTGGGAATCATTGAATGTAATTAGTGTTTTCATGAATTCGTGACTTTTGATCTGCTTCCTGATGGATGAGTGTTTCTTAGCTTATTATTGCCTCAACGTATATCTTGACTTGATAATCATTGATTTATATTAGATACCAGGTTTAAAATTTTGACTTTTTTGATATTTTGTTCTCCTTCCTTTTATAACTCTAATGTTTACATGGGTATTGGTATTATCTGAAAGTCTATGTCCCCCCAAATTCATACTGAAATCCTAACCCCCAAGGTGGATGAGGAATCCCTTTTGGAAAGGCATGAGGTCATGAGAGCAGAACTGTCATAAATAAGATCAATGCCCTTATAAAACAGACCCAAATTAGTTCATTCACTCCTTGTCCCAAATGAGGACACAGCTAGAAGTCACCATCTTTGAGCCAGAAAGCAAGGCTTCATCAGATATTAATCTACTGGTGCCTCAATCTTAAACTTTCCAGCCCCCCAAACTGTGAGAAATAAATTTCTGTTGTTTATAAGCTACCCAGCTTATGGTAGTCTATTATGACAGCCCAAAATAATTATGACAGATATGAAAACATTTAGAGTGATTTCTTGAAGGAATTAACTAATGATGGAGACAATATTTCACTACATTACTCCAAGTTTGTAAACTATCTCATGTGTCCTTGCTGATATCATGTCCATATTATTATTTCAGTGTATTCTGTGTTTAAAAAAGCATGAGATGCAGACAAGGACTGAGCAATGCCCCTTGGATGTAGCAAAAAGGAAAACTGGTGACCTTGACAAAAATAATTTCAGTGAAGTGCTGAAATGCTCAAACATGTTTAAAGCTCTTCTGCTCAACGTCCTTCCCTGCCAGCACCTTGAATTGGATATGCTCTGGTTTTATAACACTTGTCATCCTTCTCCTGGGTCTACTTAGGAGGCATGAGGACCAGGAGAACAGATAGGAAAGCTGAGATTATCCTGCATACCTGACATCCCACTGGTGGGTGGGGATAGGGAGTGTCTTTGGTCCATTCTGGTTCAATCAGATGCCATTGCCCTCTATTGATATGGCAGCTTCTAGATATGCAGTGTGCGTGGCTTGGTGGAGTGAGCTCAGGTTCACCCCTGTCTTCTACATCATTAAGAATTCCTTCAGAAGGAGGCAACCACATGTCTCTGGTTCTGACAGTGGCTCATGGCACTCAATCTCCTCCCCAAATTAGACTTCCCTCTGCCCCAGGTGCCTCCTGATCACCCTCCTTCCCGATTCTCATTTAACTTCTGTGTCCCTTTAGATAGAACCCTGGAAGCCACTGAAGTCCTTTTCTATGTGCCCTGAAGACTAAAGAGAACTGCAGTGAGACTCCCCCACCCCCAACATCCATCCTTGTCATTGCATGTGGTCCTTACTCTCTTTCCTGGTTAAGGCCATTCCAGAAAGCTTCTTACTTAGAAGTTCCAGGCAGAGTGGCAGTCATTTCTATGTACACACATGGTTTTAAACTGCAGAGACATATGTCAGGATCCCCCAGGAATCCCTTTCCCAGGCTCCCCTCTGTCATGGCACCATGAGGGTAAACCAACATGCTTCATGGGCAGCCAAGGGGTAAGACACCAGCCTTCTCTTCTTGCCATGAGCTTATTGCTATGAGTAAATCTCTTGACTCCAAATTAATGGTTCTCCTTGCTGCACCATGTTCTCAGCTAGTGTTGTGTTAGGAACCATAAGTATCTAGAAAAGCATGCCAACCTGTCAGGTCTGAATCATCTGAATCGACCAAGTACTGGAAGAGTCCAGTAGTCTTCCAAAAGTGGATCAACCCCAAGTGCTGTGCAACTGAACACTATTGGGGACAGAACATTCTGACCATGTCACACCCTTACCATCTCCCTCCTCATCTTCCCTTTCTCTTGACGACTAAGTTCCTGTGTAGTGAGGTCGACATGTGCTGCCTCCACAGCTTACCCTGTCTGGCTTCCTCCCCACCTTGTGGGGTTGTCACTGACTCCACATTGACAAGTCTAAGAGCTATCCTGGAAACTTCTTACAGCAACTACCATACTTTATTCAATCTTAAAATACTTTTAGAACACCCTTATCTCCTGACTTGGTGATTCTGGACTATTATTCTTCCAGTCCCTCCCATCTTCCACTCCAATCCATTGTCCTGGCAGCAGACATAGTAGTCCTGAAATGTGAACTATTTTGCTGCTCAAAATATTTGCATGGCTTCCCAAAATGCTGCAGACCTCAATAGCCTAAGAATCACGCCACTCCCTTCATCACTCACTGGTCTTTTATCACATCTAGTCTCCTTCCATCTCCCAGAAGTACCAAAATCTCTGCCTCAGGGACTTAGCACACTTAGATCCCTCTGTCTAGAATCTTTGCTCCCCCACCCACTGGCCAAATCCCATGGTCACCTAGCTAAATGCTGTTTTAAGGCTTAAATGTTACTTTGTCCAAGAAGCCTTCCCAGCCTAAAGTGATTTCCCAGGTAATAATCTCTCAGACAGCTCTCTGGAGTTTGTCTGTAGTGTTTATCATAGTTTTAACCATTTATCCATTTGTGCAAGATAGTCTAATACATGTCTTACTAATAATTCCATTACCTTTAAGAGGATATACTTGATATACCTCATACCACATGTATTTTCCCCTTAGAACTCAGAGTCATTTGTTGCTCCTAGGAGGTGCTCGGCAAATATCTGCAGAATGGCTCAATTCACAATTGTCAAGACTTAGAAGCAACCCAAGGGCCCATCAACACATGAATGGACTAACAAACTGTGGTATATGCACCATTCAGCCATAAGTACTATTCAGCCATAAGAAAAGATGGAGACTTTACATCTTTTGTGTTTAACTAAATGGGGTTGAAACACATTCTTCTGGCTCAGAGCCTGTGGCTCAATCAGCTAAGGCGCCAGCCACATACACCTAAGGTGGCGGGTTCGAATCTCCAGCCCAGGCCCACCAAACAACAATGATGGCTGCAACCAAAAAATGGCCAGGTGTTGTGGCGGGCGCCTGTGGTCCCAGCTACTTGGGAGGCTGAGGAAGGAGACTCACTTGAGCCCAGGAGTTGGAGGTTGCTATGAGCTGTGATGCCATGGCACTCTACCCAGGGGGATAGCTTAAGGCTCCGTCTCAAAAAAAAAAAAAAAAAAAAAACACATTCTTCTTAGTAAAGTATCTCAAGAACAGGGAAAAGTATCCAATGTACTCAATACAAATATGAATTTGATATATGAACAACTACATGGTCCACACAAAAGAAAAAATACAATAGTCTAGCAAGGGCGTAGGAGAGGGTAATTGGTGATATCTCACCTAATTTGTACAATATGAAGGTATTTAGCACACCTCCTGGGTGAAGGACTCAACTACAACTTGAAAGGAAAACAGTATAACCTAAACATTTGTACCCTCATGTGAATCTGAAATTTAAAAAAAAAAATCTGCAGAATGAAACAAATTATTGTTTTGAAATAAAATTAATTTGCTGAATAAAATAAATTTGTGTTGAAAACAACTTGTGTCAATTTGAAAATACTAATATTCTTAGGATATCCATTATATTTTATCATATTGTAGGCAAAGATCATTTTTGCAGAAAAAAATGTTATAAAAAACTTCTTCCCCTTTCAGTCACAAGACTGTATGATGTTGTGGAAAGGATGTAACCTGGCTAAGGACACAGGCAGACAACCCCGGCTCTGCCCTCTGAGTCAGAGTTTTCTCATTTGTGTAAGAGGAGTAGCAATACCTAACTAGTACTAATGGAATTGTGAGGACTGAATAAGGGAAAAAATAGGAAACATGCTGTGTAAACTATGAAATCCTAAGTAAACATAGTTATTTATAAGATGATGACACTAGGTTTAATTCTTTAGAGAAGGTTTTTCTCCTCTCCCCCCCCCCCAATTAGGTTTCCTCAAAAAGAAATAAGCCAAGTAATTGTTTAAGGACTCCAAAAATATATAGCAGCCACCTGGTTCTAGTTTACATCTATTTTTTCAATTTGTCTAGAAATACATACTGCACATCCTGTTGAGAAGAAATCGAAGCAGGTTCTATTTTTATTTTTTAAAAAAAGAGCAATTTTTAAGGTAATAATTGGCTTAGCTTATTGAGACGGTCACATTGGAATGTGGATTCATCTACAATTTAACTTTTGTTGATAAAAACAAGAACCATGGCCATCCCAAGTTGAATGAATAAAGATCTTAAACAGAATTATTCCTTTGCTGGAACTAAGGAGACTAAAACGAAGAAGATATCTAGCCCCAGAGTGCAGTGTATTTGCAAGAAGAGATAGGACCTGTTTCCTTGCAAGAGTCTTTTCAAACTGTAAACTTCTTAAGCCCTAAAAGATGATTTCATAAACACACAATAGCCTCTCCTGGAGAAGAGCTGAGTTATGAAGGTGGTAAAAAGTCTAAATCAGGGAATATTTTGGTTCAGCCACTGATCACCAAGCAAGTTTCACTTGAGGAAATCATCCACACCCTCTCTGTTCACCGTCCTTGTGTCCCTTCCCTTACGTGCCTCAGAATATTTCTGTTAAACCAGGAAGGCATTTGTAAGGCAGACTGGGATTTCTTGTCTTATATTAATATAAACTTTAAAGGGTATTATCTACTTGTTTGAAAAACTATGTTCTATACACATTAACTAACATTATACTCCTTTTTTAAAAGACATTTATTTTTACTTATTTATTTATTTAGTTATGAGACAAAGTCTTACTCGGTCACCCTCGGTAGAGTGCTGTGACATCAGTGCTCACAGAAACCTCAAACTCTTGGAGCTCAAGCAATCACATTGCCTCAGTCTCCCAAGTACCTGGGACAACAGGTGCCTGCCATAACACCCAGCTAGTTTTTTCTATTTTTAGTAAAGACTGGGTCTCACTCATGCTTAGGCTGGTCTCAGACTCCTGAGCGTAGGCAATCCACCCACCTCAGCTTCCCAAAGCGCTAGGATTACAGGTATGAGCCACCTCGTCCAAGCTTTTTTAAAAAAAACTAATTTACTAATTTAGAAAGGATATCCTTTGACACTATATACATGCATATTTAATACCTTGACAAAGTCATTCAATAAACCAGCATAATGGTTTATGTTTATTGAAATTTTTTTCTGTTTACAAGACCAGAGGCACATAAGCCCTACAACAACATCTCTGTGTATCATCCCGATGTCTAGAACGTACTGTGTAACTGTCAAATACATGATAAAACTGTCAAAACTCTATGGAGGCAGCTGCATAAATTTTTAAACCAAAAAGTTCTACTTATTCCATGACAGTATGGGTGTTATAACCTTACAGCATTATGGAAAGTAAAAACCACACCCCAACGTCTTTTTTTTTTAAATTTATGCTATAGTAATTTCTTCCAAGAGCTAGTCATTTATAATCTTGTTCTGTTCCTAAGATGAAATGATATGCATATTTTTAAAACTTTTCATTGACATATATGTTCCACAAAGTAATGCACAATTTGATGAATTTTGCAAGCTGAACACACATGTGTAACCAGCACCCAGATCAAAAAACAACATGACAACCCCCTTAGACCCACAGCTTCCAGCAGCTTCCAGCATCCATCCCAAGAGTAACCACTATCCCGACTTCTAAAAGTGTAGATTAGTTTTGCCCCTTTTTGTGTTTCATACTAATGGAATCACACAGCATGCTGATGTGTGTCTGGTTTGTTTTGCTTGACACTATATTTTATTTTATTTTATTATTTGTTTATTTAGTTAGTTAGTTTTTGGCCGGGGCTGAGTTTGAACCCACCACCTCCAGCATATGGGGCCGGCGCCCTACTCCTTTGAGCCACAGGTGCCACCCGACGCAATATTTTATATACCTTACTAATACATCTGTAGTACAATGCTAACCTCTACAGCACTGTCATTTGTATTCAATCATTCAACAAATATTTTTTGACCTAATGTGTGCCACGAACAAATGAATCTTCATTTCTACAGATAACATTTCTTTGTAGAAAATCAGTAAATAAAACCTTAATTTACTAACATGCCTTTCAAAGTTAATTGCTTTCCCACACTGAATTTTGGCAATTTAAAACATAATCTAAAAATCATTACATACCTAAAGGATATAGGCATGATTTTATTTTCTTTAAATAGGCATAACTCCCGTTTCTACTAACAGTTTCACTGTTTGCTCGTTAGTCTCACTGTTTTCTCTCATGACATTTCGGGGATCTAAATAATTTATTTTAAGATTTGTGAATCTGAATTCTGTGGAGCAATCCGTTCTTTGGACCGATTTGTTCTCCAAAGCAGGTCCAGGTGTGGTTCCAAGAACATACTAACCTGAGATGTGAATCACAAATCAGCTGTGTCACTTTAGGTAAGCTCCTTAGCCTCTCTGTGCTACCTTCTGCAGTCTCTCCAAGTACAAAAATTCTAGTTCAAAACATTTTCAAGTAAGAACTTCCTAGAAACCAGAGAACTAGACAAAAGGAAGCAGAAGCTCCATCCATTTATGTTAAAGGGGGAGATTTGCTACCATTGCTGAACCAGTTCCTGGGCCAGTCCAAGGTGAGACACTCATTCAGGAGTGCATCTTCCATTTTTCCTGTACAGTACAAGTTGGAGGACAGCTCCCAAGGATTTTTGGCACTTTCCTCACACAGGTAGCTCCTGCCACATCCAAAGGGTATCATAGAAATATAGTTTGGGTTGATGCCTTTGCTGTTGGAAGAAAAACACCACAGTGGTGTTTCCATGTTTTTAGCTCACCTTTAGGTACCAGATGAAGAGCTGAGTCTGGTCTCAGTGGTGGCATCGGCTAAGGGCGGTATCTTCTAAACGGCAAGCCAGCAATGAGTGCAGCTATAAGATGCCAAACCTGCACCTATTTTCCCAAAGAGAAAACTGATCGGATGTGTTACCTTTTTCCATTATTCTGCAAAACCTTTGATTAATGATCTAATCTAATCTAATAACGACAAAAGATAACACCCTAATACTTTAGTCCTTAGAGTTCTTTTTTTTTTTTTGAGACAGAATCTCACTCTGTTGCCCTCGGTAGAATGCCATGATGTCATTTTGGCTCATAGCAACTTCAGACTCCTGGGTTCAAGGGATCCTCTTGCCTTAGCCTCCCAAGTCGCTGGGAATACAAGTGCCTGCCACTACACCCTGCTAGTTTTTTCTGTTTTTAGTAGAGATGGGGTCTTACTCTTGCTCAGTCTGGTCTTAAACTCCTGAGCTCAAGCAACCCACCCACCTAGGCCTCCCAGAGTACTGGGATCACAGGCGTGAGCCACTGCGCCCAGCCTTGTCCTCAGAATTCTTAAAGCTTAAAAAGTAGTCTTCATAGATAAGGGGCGAATGTCATCTTTTTTGTTTGTTTGTTTTTTGCCTCTCCCATTCCTGTGTTCCCTCAAATGGGAAAATTGGGGTGTTCTTCAAGTCTGAGTAATAATTAATAACATGAAACCAAAAGTCTATGTAGGCTAGCATGTCCGCCTGCTGAAGTCTATGTCTGTTCCCCACTAGGTGAGGTCGAGCTCAGGGCTTCATTTTATTCCTATGGATTGAGAAAAAAACAAAACCAAAAATAGAACCAATGGATACGGCCTCTCTGTCATCTTCAAATGGGGACTGCAAACACTTCAATCAACCCTCAATCCTATTTTTGGTTTATTTGAGAGAGAAATAGATCAACACACATTTTTTTACCTCTGAAAAGCAAGTCACTACTTACGTAAAACAAACACCCCAGAAAGGAAAGCTTCATCATCCTCAGCCTGCCGTGGGGACTGGGGAAGCGGGCTGACGCAACTCCGATTTTCATTTGCCAAACAACAACTGAGCTCATCTGTACAGAGTTAGTAAATCTGAAAAGGTAAACTACAAGAAATGTTGCATAATGACACCATACGAAAGAAAAAAAAGAAGTCATTTCTGAGTTTGCTGTTCTTTAAACTCTTTGAATTCTTGCTTCAGTGGCTCTGTTGAGTCACAGCTGCGATCCGTGTTGGCATGAACCAAAAATAACATGACTAACTTGCAAAGGTTACAGGGTTTTGGCCGCCTTTTTATGGCCACACAGCAGTACCTTTCTGTTGAGTGGAAATGTAACATTTAGCATGTAAGGGAAATCTTTCTCAAGCAGGTTCTTATTCAAAGTTGTCTCCAGGCTGCCCGAAGCCTCGTTTCTGCTCTGCTGAAAGCTGGATGGAGTAAGCACACAGCTCAGGTACAAAAGATACAGAATTCAAAGGACACACTTATCTCAGAGGGAGTTCCTCTAAATAGCCTCTGCTGACAAGACCACTAATGGAGAAAATGAAGCACGTTACTTAAGCAATCTAAAATGAGGACTACATCTGACTTCCATTAGAAAACATAAACCCTTTTCAGAATCTGTGCCCCTTCTTCCCCCTCCTCCCCCCAAAATGGCACTACAGACTGCTTCACTTTTTCCAATCGTACAGTGATATTTGGAAAGTTCCATTTGCTTCCATTAAGAAAAATACAGAGAAGGAAAAAATACATAATAGCCATCTATCATTTTGTATGTGAAGCTTGCTTAGTTATGGGATTCTCCCTTCCACCGCCACCCCAAAAAATAACCCTGTGTGTTACATAAGTCATTTAGGTAGCACAGTAATAAACCTATTTTTCTCTAAAGAAATGACTTCTATACTCGAGTAATTTTGTTTTGTTTCCTACTCTCTCAAACATATTTGTTTTGCCCTGACCTTTTATTCATTTTTGTCATATATTTGACAAATATTAAACACGTACTATCCTACAGTCACTTGAGAGACAGTAGGGAGGGCCACCGGACAGTCCCTTGCCCTTGTGGCAAGAGATTTAGTAGAAAAGACTGATATGAAAAGTATGATTTTTAATCCTCTATAGGGTTTGACAAAACAACGGGGATAAAAGCTCCAAAGGTATGCTCTGTTCATCACAATTGAACAGAGCATAAAGTCAAGAGGGTTGAACCTAATCAAGGAGGTCCAGAAAAGGATCTAGAAACAAGTGATATTGGAGCAGAGACCTAAAGGGTGAGACAGAGTTAACTGGGACTGCAGAGGGAAGAAGAGTGGTCTAGGTGGAGGATAGCTCTCTCCCAGGAGAGTTCTCCTGGAGTGCTACCTTGGGCTGCCCACAGGCAAAACCCCTGATTAACCTGCTCTTTTCAGATACAAAGAACTTGCACAGGAGGGTACGTGGGCCATCAGCAGAAGGAAGTCTGGGTAGTCCAAGGACAGAGCAAAGGACAGGGCTGGGGGACAAGGCTGGAGAGCTGGGTAGGACAGAGACTACGCAGGGACTAGCAGTCACCAATTAAGATTTTAGTCTTCTCTCAGTTGGGGATTTTAAGTGCCTTGATTTAAAAAAAATTTTTTTCTTAGTCTTTCTCCAAGAGGGCGTTAAATGTGTTTTAAGTAGTGACAATGAGGTTTCAGCTTTTTATTTGCCATAGAAGCTAATAGTCGAGTCAACACAAAGAAAAGGAAAGACAAATCCAAAAAACTTCAGGGAGGTCCCAAAATGAATTATGGGCTTCATTATTAATTATTGCTAGGAATATCCCCAGCAACACATACAAAGGGTAAACTTGGCACACAGGAGTCTTTGAGCAAGGACAGACAGTGATTCTTCTCTTCAAGGTCAGAGAGAGTTGACCCAAACCCTGGTAACCTTTGCCATTAGTCATGTCAGTCTTAGTCAATCCCAACCCACCTGTTTCCAAAACACTGGGGAAGTGCCCTGGCCAGACAGGCCCAATGCCCTCAATAGGCCAATGAACCCAAGTAGCCTCAATCCTTGGGTTTCTCTAAACGGAGCACCCCTGGGGGGATGCAAAGGCAAAAGCGAATCCCAAGAGCTCAGGGTAGTAAGTGCTTGTCAGGAGGAAGGCATTTGGGTGGTTTTTATTTGTAGTAGGCCAGCTAAAGGTAGAACTTTTAAGTTTTGTTTTTGGCCGGGGCTGGGTTTGAACCCACCACCTCTGGCATATGGGGCCAGCACCCTACTCCTTTGAGCCACAGGCACTGCCCCTAGACCTTTTAAGTTTTCTCCTTCCCAAGTAGACTTCCTTAGGAACCTGCACAATCAGCCACCCTGTTGGGGTCTCATTATCCTGATTATTGTGCACACCCTGGAGGGTTTGATTTCACTTTGCCTTTCTCTCTCCCTTGCCCACCTCCTACCAGCTAAAGCCTCCCCAGATTCATACCTATGAGACAGCTTCCTCGTCTCTCCAGGTCTCGGTCCTGGAAGATCATGGAATGGTGGTAGGAGTCAAAAATAAGATATGGAGAACTTAGCACAGGACATGTTAAATATCATTGTCATTTAACCTGAATGAAAATAAACATATCTGTGTTACTGTGTCATTGTAAAAAAACAGCGAGATGATATAGGCTGAAGAGCCTGCTTATTGTGACATAGTGGGTGAGTGTTAAGATGCACGATGCATGAGAAAACCAGAGTCTATATCTCCAAATCTTTCCAGATAGGAGACTTGAAACAAAGTAAGTCCCTTACTGAGCCTCAATTTCTTCACTGACAAACAAAATGGGGACAGTGATAAGGCCTAGGTCAGAACGTGGCTTTGGGGATGAAGTTTTATTGTGAACGTGAATAAAGAGCTTTACAGGGTCCAAGGTGCTATAAGAAAATTAACTGCACAGCTGTTGCTTTTGGGATCCAGCCAAGAGATTGGTGGTTTAGGTTTAATCAGTCATCGATTCATCTTTTTCCTCCTCTTCTGTCAAACTCCTTTAGGTTTTAGCATCAAAGCCAAATTCCTTAATAAGAACTCATCCCTTAATGAGATCTATCTTGAAGTTCATTCATGCTCTTAAATCCTTAAATGTTGGTCACTCTGAGCCCCATGCCCTAAATCCCTTTTGCTAGTCTCAAAATGATCTTGCTCCTGCAGGAAGTTTGAAGTCACTCAGGGGAGAGAAATCCTCTTGAAATTTCCCACTTCTCCAACTGGCCAACTCAGGTCTGTATTAAGTGAGATAACCCAAAAGGCCCCTCCAGTATACACACAGAGATTGCCTGCCCTTTTATAAGGCTATTGTTCTAGGTTTAGGAGGAAGTTGTAAACAAGTAAAACAATAAAAGCTCTGATAGATGGATCCTCAAAGGTGAGGTTGAAATGACTCCTACTGCAATAGACAGCTTTGAGCCCCCCAAAAGAGTCATCTCTGATGTGGCTCTCAGACCTCAGATATAGCCACCCCATGCTGTGACTCATCCTCCTCGAGGAAAGGGTGGGGTCACCACCAGAAGTCAACAGAGAGCAGGACACATAGGCTGGGAGGGGGTTCTCTCCCGAGGAGGCTCCTGACTCTGCAGATCATCACTACAGAGATTCAGGGTTGAAAGAGATCATTGTGCACCGGCTCTCACTAATGTTCATTGTCAAAGTTTAGCTTCAAACACTAGACAAGTTTGCTTGTGATACCCTAAACTGATCCTTTTGAGTTTATTGCTACAAAGGAGAATGCCGTCAAATTCCCACTCTAGTTATTTAGAAGTGAAAATTCTCTTCTCCCCAGGCCACCTGCTTCTCTCCCTCCTGACACCTTTTCCTCCACACTCCAGACCTGAGGACTGTTGAGGGGGCAGGGGGCCGGCTGGCAAAAAAATGTCCCCCTCATGGAAGCATTTCCCCCACTGAATATACCTGAGAGCCACCTTAGAGCACAACCATTACCCAGACCTCAAAATCCCTTTTCTCCTGGTGCCCTCATGAGGGCCTGCTTCTCTAGGAACCACCAGGGCACCCCATCTCACCCCACACCACCACACGTTGGGGCTCAGCTGCCTTATCTATATCAACACATGCTGCCCATCCTGGCCCACGCTGGCCAAACAGATTCCTCCAGGAACAAGGAATTAGGATCAGAAACTGCTGGGGAGTATAAGAGGGATAAGTGGAAGGAGAGGACTGGGGAGAGAGGAGTGATGAGCTTGGTTCCTGATGGTTCTCTGGTTTTCCCTCCCGGCCACCCCACCCCACCCCCGCCCGCCCCATGCCCTGCAGCTTCCCTATTCTTGGATTCCACAAGACACACCTGTATCTACGTAATAAATACCCAGCCTTGATTTCTGATCTTTTAGCAATTATAATAGACACTGAGCAACTACCCAGATTCTCATTCCTCGGTGTCATCCACGTGCTTTAGGGGAAAGTGACCTCAAAATAATACATATGACTTGGGCTCAAGTTAATCAGTATAACTGTTCCCCTGAAGACTCAGAAATGGTCCCATCAGCCATGGAGGCCAATGAGATGTGAGGAGAGGTTTGCTGAGGTCTCTGTTAGCTTTCACAATGACCCCCTCACTCACTCCTGGGGTCCTGAGGAAGAAGCATGCAGACCAGGGAGTTGTTGACAGCCGTATTACAACCACGGAGATGACACTGCAGAAGGCCAAATGGAAACATGAAGAAGCAGCTTTGTCTTGGAAGATAGCATTAAGCTGCCAAATCAAACCATTTCTAAAATCCACGCTCTCTCTCAGACTCTCCAGTTACAGGATCCAATAAATCCCTTTAACTAAACATCTTAACTAAAATCTCTGAGACACTACTCCAATGTACATGCTTCCAATTGCAACAACCGCAACCTACCTCAGTATATTCTGGGAGAATGAAAAGTAAAACAGGAAAAGAGTGCTGGGCTGGAAAATTGGAAGCCTCCAAGATACTAGTCCTCCCCTGCCAGTAATTACCTATGGAACCCTAGGCAAGTCATGTACCTTACTGGAGCCCAGTCACTCATTTGCAGGATGAAAAGGATGAGCCTTCCAACACTAACATTTCATGATTTTATTTTTAGACCCTTAGCGCCAACTTTTGTTGAATCACATGGAGGTAGTTTATGATTATATCTGTCAATTGTTCTGAGCTCTTAAAACAGAAACTTAACAACAGGAACAACAGCAAACCCCAAAAAGTTTTAGTTGCATTAAATCACTCCCTGTGAGGCAAGAGACCCACGGTTGAAATTCTAACAAAGAAAGGTAGAGAGAGGATATGAGGAAAAAGAATTAAAGAATCTTCTGACCCAGCCCTATTTACAAAGGCTGGTCTTTTAAGCACTTTTGAGTTATACTAACTAAGGGATCCACGGTTTGGTGGCTCGAGTGGTTGCATCCAGCTGACAGACATCCTTCACTTGAGCTGTGTGGTTGAGGTTTACTCTGGTCCATCAGACTTCGTAAAAAAAGACCCAGGGCATGGTATTTAATTTACACTTTGACTTAGGGAACACACTGAACTCTTAAAAGTTAGTATTCGCTATTGATATTATTTTTCAAGACATTTTTTCATTGTCAGAGATTGTTTTCTTTTCCCCTTTTACGGCTTTGTTACTGCTAAGAAAATAGAACCTGCCCCAACCCTGAAACTCAGAACTGATACTCCAGGTTCTCTCACTGGAAAGAATAACAAAAACAAAAACCAGCATAACTGACTTCCACCACAAAGAGCACATACAAGATAGTGTACACACGCGCCCACGCTCACACAGATTCATAAAGGAGCTTGGACTCAATCACACAGGCATCAGAGCTGGGACCAGACCTGCCATATGGATTTACTTTTCCTGGAAGTTTCTAAATATTTGAGTTTACAGTAGGCTTCGGTCCCATGTCTTTCAAGAAGTCTCTTCTTCCCACAGCTTCAAATATAGCTGAGCAGGAGTCAAGCATGAGCTCCAAAGAATAAAGCAGGAAAAGTTCAGAGATCATCACGTGGTAAGGCACCAAGGATGTATCGTATGACAGGATCAGTATCAGGCCAATTTTAAGACTGATGTCTATTCATCCGAGGGAAAATAATACTGGAGAAAAATAGAATATAAAATTCATACAGAAACAGTATATGTGCATTTCCCAAATGCCTTTAGATTAGCTTTAAAAAAAAAAAAGGAAAGGAAAAAAAAATGATTAGTTTAGTTGGCCAAAAATGTATGTCAGACAAAAAGTACGACATAATCCTCTCAACTCTCAGACTCCAAATCTGAGACCTAGAAGAAATCAGAGTAATTATCCAGTCTAGTCTCTTCACTGTTCCTCAGCATTAATTATGCTTACTCACATACAAAGTTACAGGAGAACCTCCATGGTTGACCAGCTCCTTAAGTTGATCTAATTTTCATAGATCAAACATGTCTATGTGTACATATCATCACAGTAGGCCTAATTCCTTGTGTTGACCACCTCTGTATGTTGACTAGTTTGGTACAGTCCCTTGGGTGGTCAACTTACATATATTCTACTATAATTTGAAACATAACTATTAAGAGTGCAGTATTCAGGCTCGGCACCTGTGGCTCAATCGGCTAAGGCGCCAGCCACGTACACCTAAGGTGGCGGGTTCGAATCCCCAGCCCGGGCCCGCCAAACAACAATGATGGCTGCAACCAAAAAATGGCCGGGCATTGTGGCGGGTGCCTG
>CAUYQV010146706.1:0-14097 GCA_963574575.1 Galagoides demidoff
CTCCAACTCCTGGGCTCAAGCGAGTCTCCTGCCTCCGCCTCCCAAGTAGCTGGGACCACAGGCACCCGCCACAACGCCCGGCCATTTTTTGGTTGCAGCCATCATTGTTGTTTGGCGGGCCTGGGCTGGGGATTCGAACCTACCACCTTAGGTGTATGTGGCTGGCGCCTTAGCTGATTGAGCCACAGGCACCGAGCCTATTGATTGAGTCCTTAGCTGTGCATAAAGCTTACTCAAGCCCCTTTAACTCAATGGGGTCCCGTTTGTTTATTTTTGTTGTTGCTTCAATTGCTAACGGGGTCTTCTTAATAAATTCTTTTCCTAGGCCAGTAAGAGTCAGAGATTTTATAGTTTCTTGTCTTATATTTAAATTTTTTATCCATTGTAGGTTGATTTTTATAAGTGGTGAGAGGTGTGGGTCCAGTTTCAGTCTTTTACATGTGGCTAACCTGTTCTCCCAGCACCACTTATTAAGTGGGGATTCTTTTCCCCCGGTGAATGCTTTCATTTGGTTTACTGAAGATCAGGAGGGGATATGAGGCTGCCTTCATCTCTAGGTACACAGTTATCTTTCCTCGATATATGCATCTATTTTTATGCCAACATCCTGTTGTTTTGGTCACTGTAGACTTGTTCTATGACCTGATGTCTGGTAATGGGACACCCCCCTAGGTTCTTATTTTGTAGAATTGCTTTGGCTATTTGGGTTTTTTCCTAGTTTCCTATGAAATGCCAAACTACTTTTTCAAGTTCTTAGAAATATGGCATTTGTATTTCAGTGGGAATTGCATTAAATCTGTAGATTTCTTTTTGTGGTATAGACATTTCAGCGATGTTGATTATTCCTAGCCATTAGCATGACCCGTTCTTATGTTTGTTAATATCCTCTGCTATTTCAAAGTTCTCTCTGTAGAGATCCTTCATATTCTTTCTTAAGTATATTCCAAGGTATTTTATTTTCTTTGATGAAATACCTTGGAACGTACTGAAGGGATTGTATCTCTGATTTGATTCTCAGCTTGCCTCTTGTTAGCATATATGAAGGCTACTGATTTTGTGAACATTGACTTTATATCCTGAGACGTATGCTAATTCTTGATCATTTCCAGGGGTCTCCCAATTGAATCTATGTTTTTCTATATATAAGATTATATGATAATGGGAGTAATAGTTTGACTGCCCTGTGCTCTTTCCTTGATGTCCTTCTCTTCATTGGCTAGGACTTCCAGCACTGTGTTGAATGGTAGCGACAGTCTGGTTTCAATTCTAAGTGAAAATGCTTTCCGTTTTGCTCCATTCAATGTGATATTGGCTGTGGATTTGTCAGATGGCTTCTAAGAATGTAAGAAATGCCTCATGTCTGCCTGTTTTTTTTTTTTTTTATTGTTGGAGATTCATTGAGGGTACACAGAACCAGGTTACATTGATCACATTGTTAGATATGGACCCTCTTATAATTGTGTCTTTCCCCCAAAAGGTGGGTCACACCCCGTATCTCCCCACCCTCTCCCTCCTTCCCTTTCTCAACTCCCTCCATCCTCCACCTCCCCACCATGTACTAGGTCATTAATTGTCATATCAGAACTGAGTACATGGGATTCATGCTTCTCCATTCTTGTGATGCTTTACTAAGAATAATGTGTTCCACATCTATCCGGGTTAATACAAAAGATGTAAAGTCTCCATCTTTTTAGTAGGTGAATAGTATTCTACAGTATACATATATCACAGCTTCTTAATGCATTCTGGGTTGGTGGGCACTTAGGCTGTTTCCACATTTTGGCAATTGTAAATTTAGCTGCAATAAAGCGCAAGTGTCCCTGTAGTAAAGGGATTTTTTTTTTCTTTTGGGTAGATGACCAGCAATGAGATTCCAGGATCAAATTGGAGGTCTAGCTTGAGTTCTTGGAGTATCTCCATCCATACATCCTTCCAAAAAGGTTGTATTAGTTTGCAGTCCCACCAACAGTGTGAAATCGGCTTGGGAAAGGCCTTTATGGGGAAGACTTATGTGGCAATTGTAACAACAACAAAAATAAACAAATGGGATTTAAACTTAAAAGCTTCTGTATAGCTAAGGAGATAACAACCAAAGCAAATAGACAACCTACACAATGGCAAAGGATATTTGAATATTCCGAATTGGACAAAAGCTTGGTAACTAGGATCTACAGAGAACTTAAATTAATGAATATAAAAAGAGCCAACAACATTATATCACTGGGCAAGAGAGGTGAAGAGAACCTTCTCTAAAGAAGACAGATGAATGGCTAGCAAACATACAAAAAAAAATGCTCAGCATCCCTAATTATTAGAGAAATGCAAATCAAAACCACCTTGAGATGTCATCTAACTCCAGTGAGAATGGCCCATGTCACAAAGTCTCAAAACTGCAGATGCTGGCATGGTTGTGGAGGGCATGGTTGTTCTCCACAAGGGAACACTTTTACACTGTTGGTGGGACTGCAAATTATTTTCTTATGTGTTCTCACCAAACAAGAATGCTGAATTTTGTCAAATGCTTTTCCTGCATTGATCAAGAGGATCATATGGTCTTTGTTTACTTCTGTTTTTGTGATGGGTTACATTTATGGATTTGCTATGGTGAACTGGCCTTGCATCCCTGGGATGAAGCCCAATTGGCTGTGATGTTTTATTTTTTGGTGTGTAGCTGAATTCTGTTTGCTCACATTTTATTCAGTATAACTGTGTCAATATTTATTAATGAAATTGGTCTGTAGTTTTCTTTTTTTTTGTTGAGTCCTTTCCTGGTTTTGGTATCAGGGTGATATTTGTTTTATAGAAGGAGGTGGGGAGGTTTCCTTCCATCTCCATGTTTTGGAATAGGTTTCACAATATAGATGTGAGCTCTTTGTAGTTTTGGTGGAATTCTGGTGTGAAACCATTTGGTCCAGGACTTTTATTCTTGGAAGCTTATTTATTGTTCTTGTAATTTTGATGGCTGATCTTGGTCTGTTCAAGTGTTCCATTTCTTCCTTTTTGAGCCTAGGGAAGTGGTATGATTCCAAGTGTTGGTTCATTTCCTCCACATTTAAAAGTTTCTGGGCATAGAGTTTTTTTGTACTACTTAGTGATTATCTTTTGTATCTCTGTGTTATCTGTAGTTATTTCTCCTCTGTCTTACTTTTCTATTTCTAGTTAGTCTGGCCAAGGGTTTATTGATTTTTATTTTTTTTCAAAGAACCAACTAATTTTTTGTTAACCTTTGGAATGGCTCTTTTGTTCTTAATTTCATTTTGTTCTGATTCAATTTTAGTTACTTCTTTTCTTCACTGAGTGTGGGATTAGATTGCTCTTCCTTTTTCACTATTTCTTTTTTTGAGATGATTCATTAGATTGTTGATTTGTGCTCTTTCAGATTTCTCGATGTTGGCACTTAATAGGAAAAATTTCCTTTTTAGGACTGTTTTTGCAGTATCCCACAGGTTTTGACAGCTGTGGATTCATTGTCATTTTGTTCAAAGAATCTGATGATTTCCTTCTTTATCTCCTCCTTGTCTCAGCTATAGTTCAGCAAAAAGTTGTTTAGTTTCTATGACTTTGTATAGGGATGTGTATTTTTGTTGACGTTGAGTTCTACTTTTATTTTTTTGTGGTCTGTAAAGATGCAAGGTATAATTTCTATTCTTTTAAATTTGTGGAGCTTTGATTTGTCTTCTAGAATAGGACTGATCTTGGAGAATGATCCATTCTGATGATCCATGCTGATGAGAAGAACATATACTTAGTAGTATCAGGGTGAAATGTTTAGTATATTTCTGTGAAGCCCATTTATTTTAGAGTTGTATGTAATGCAATCATTTCTTTTTTTGTTTCTGCCTGGAAGATCTGTCCATTTCTGTCAGTTAGGTGTTGAATTCCCTGACTACTACAGTGTTGTATGTTATCATATTGTTCAAATCAAGTAGAAATCATTTTATAAATAGGAGGGCCTTAGTGTTGGGTGCATAAATATTGAAGTGTCTTCTTGTATTGTTCTCTTGGCCTGTGTACTGTCTCCATCATTGTCTTTATTTATTTTTGTGGCTTTAAAGACAATTGTATCTGCAAAAAGGATTACAATGCCCACCTTCATGTGGTTTTCATTTGCCTAAAATACTGTTTTCTAACACTTCATCCCCAGTCTTGATTTGTTCTTGAGAGTTAGATGTGTTTCATGAAGATAGCATACACCAGGCTTGTAAGTCCTTAACCAGTCAGCCAGCCTGTGCCTCTTCAGTGGGCAATTCAAGCCATTCACATTTATTGAGAGAATTGATGAGTGAGGTGCAACTATGTTCATCTTATTGTGTGGAGGTCTGTTGCCTTGTTTTATCACTTGGGCCATTGTAGAAGCAGGCTTTTTCTTTTAGTTTTCAAGTGTCTTTACTTTGCTGGTGGTTCACTCTGCTGGTCTGCATATACTACTGGTCTGGGTACTTCCTACATAGTAGATCTTGTGGTGAAAAATTTCCTCAATGTTTGGTTGTCAGTAAATGATTTGATTTCTCTGTTGAATATGAAACTTAGTTTTGCAGGATACAGAATCCTAGGCTGATAGGTGCTTTGTTTGAGAAGATTAGAGGTGGGAGTTTAGTCTCTTCTGGCATGTGAAGTTTCAGCTGAGGCCTGTTGCCCCCATGATGGCTTTGCCTTTGTAGATGAGCTGCTGCTTATGCCTGGCTGCTTATAGAAATCTCTTACCTTCGGACTTTGGGAAGGTTAATTACAGTACTGTTTGAATTGAGTTGACCCAGGGTTCAACATCCATCTGGTAGGTGGATCTTTGTCTGAATCTTTGGCAATGCCTGGTAAATTTTCACTTATAATATCATCAACTAGGACTTCCATGCCATTATGATTCTCTTCTTCTCCTTCAGGGACACCTGTTATTCACCTGTTTGTGTAATCCCATAACTCTAAGAGAGTTCCCTGCTTTTGTGCCCTTCTTTTCTGCCTCTTTAAATAACTGGGTTAGTGCAAGAGTCTTGTCTTCAAGCTCTGAGATTCTTTCTTCTCCATGGTTTACTCTATCTTTGAAATGTGATGTTACATTTTGAGACTCCCTCAGTGACTTCTTCAATTCCTTAGCTCCATTTTATCTTTTCTAATTTTACCCAGATCTTTGGAAACTTTGTCTTGTCTTTCATTCATTCCTTGGGTCAATTTTTCATTTCCTTTTTGTGATTTTCACTTATCCTTTAATTCCCTTTATCATTTTTGGTATCCGTAATTTGTATGTCCTAGTTTCTTTCAGTCCTTTCCACAGTTTCTTCATAGCAGGGGTCTTCTGTGGTAACTGCATTGTGATCCCCGGGGGAAGGTGCTCTGACTCCCACTGGGGTCTTCTGTGGTAACTGTGTTGTGATCCCCAGGGGAAGGTGCTCTGAATCCCACGGTTTCTTCATAGTGGGGGTCTTCTGTGATAACTGCTATGTGATCCCCTGGGGGGGTGCTCTGAATCCCATGGGGGTCCTCTGTGGTAACTGCGCTGTGATCCCCAGGGGAGCTGCTGTGTCCTGACTCTTCATGTTGCCGGGTTTCCTTTTCTGGCTTCCTCCTCATGTGGTTTCTTCTTTATTTCCTTCTCCGCACCTCTCACTTTCTCGTTACCTTTGATCTTCCTGTGTCTGTTCTTTGAGGTTGAAGTAGCCCCTTTGGAAGAGAGAAGAAAGGAGAAACAGAAGAGAGAAAGAAAAACCAATAAAAAGACAATAATAATAATAAGGTAAAAATTAAAGAAAGATAAAAAAGAAATGTATGTTTATCTGAGATTAACGTAGTCTTCCTTGGTATTATGCAAGAGGTAACTAAAGGGAAAACAAAAAAAAAAAATTACTTGAAAATACTATGAATTTGGGAGTCTAAGAATTAAAAAAAAGCCAAGTGGGAATACTAGGTGGTGTTCCAGTATTAGGAAAAAAACCCCACGGCCTCTCAGTTGGTTGCCATAGAGATTGGGTCTGGTTTTCTTGTTTTATTCTGGGCTTGTTAGTGGCACCAGGGTTGAAGGTGGGGGGTAGGAGGTGTATTCCTGGAAAGTACCCTGGACATCATTACCCACTTTTGTAGCTAGTCAGGGTGCTCTATGACAGGTTTTTTGAGATGGGAGACATGCCTCAGTGATCCCAAATGGTGATTAAAAGGCCGTTTGTGTGGAAGACAGCACCTTCCCTACCTAACTGGACCACAGCACTGTGGGCTCAGCCCCAAAACACCTGCCTTTGCTTGGGGAGTTGGAGCCGGAGCCTAGCCTGGCTGGTTCCCTGGAGAGCTGCCAAGCTGGGCCCCTGGGTGTCTGCTGACTCACCACCTCTGTGATCTCTGCTTCCTGGTGATAAGGCCCAGGCAGCCAGGTTTCCTGCTGACCAGCTCTACCCCAGACCCACCTGTGCTTTGCACCAGGACACCCAAGTAGTCCATGCTCACACCAGTCCTCCACAACCGGGCTGCTTCTGTGCCCCAGCAGTCCTGTGGGTCCCCAGTTCCTGCCCTGTTCACACACACCCTCAGCCCAGAGGGATAGGCCCACTGGAATTCAAGCTGGTTCACGGTGCAACCCTACAGCGGCCATGGTGGGTGGAACAGATTTTCTGGGCCTTAACCCCTTGGGATTCAATGTGCAGGCTCTGCTTCTGGGTCACTGCATCCCTCTGCACCTACTTTGCAAGCTGGCCTCCCTTCCCCATGTCCTCCTCACCCCTGGGGTCCCTCACTGTCACCCTGTGCCTTCTCTGGCTATTTCTGGATGGGACTGACCAGTCCGGATGGAGGGGGCTGCTGAGATGTCTCTGAACCCCCATCTTCTGTGTATCTGACGGGTCTGGAGTTTGTTAGCAGATCTCTACAGCTCTAACTGTAATTTTTCTCCATTATTGAGGGGTAGCCCTACTTTCCTACTTTCTTGAAATGGTCACATTCTTGGAACTGTTTCATAATAACATAATCTCACAAACTCTTACCAGAATTTTCTTTTCTTCATTTCTATATAGTACATGATACAAAATTGATTTTATGTAAAGGAAAATTTAGCCTTGTATAGTATCAACAATAATATAATAAAGGCATTTTAAAGATTAATTTTAAAATTAGTATTCATGATACATAAAGGCTATCTTTTTACTTTGTTAGTGGCACCAGGGTAACTTTATATGACATTGACCATTTAATTTTCTCTGAATTATTTATGTGAAACAATTTCTCACATATTTAAAATGATATTGTGTTTGATTGTGGAACAGAAGCATATTAAAATACAATGTAATATTAATTACATATTATAACTTTAAAACTAGACAAGAATTATTTTTATAGCTATTATATTGAGCTCTTATATTTTATATTTAAAAGAACTTTAGAAAATTGTTTTTATTCATCTAATGATAAGAATGGTTCACATAGGTCAAAAGTAAAATATTGAGCATATGACTAGTCCAATCAAATTTAGCCTTCAGTTAAATGGAATACATTGTTTTTAATAGTTTATTCAACTTTGAGATGCATAAAAGTACATAAATTATAAGCATACTGCTTCATAAAATTTCAAAATTGCGTGTATAACCAGCAACAAAATTAAAACAAACAGTGGCAGTCTTCCAGAAGCTTCTTGGCACCTCTTTCATTTACTGACTGTCCCCCACCCACTAAGAATAAGCACCAAGGGTGAGTTTCGCCTGTTTTTGTACTTTATGTAAATGAGAGTGTCTGGCCTCGTTTGCTTAACACTGTAGAATTCATCCAGACTGTTGGGTGTAGTTGTGGATTTCCCGTTTCTATTAGCAGGCCATTGTGTCCGCCTCTCACAGTCATCCATTCTACTAGTGATGGGCATTTGGATAGTATCAGGTGCTGCCCCTACAAATGTCCCCGTGCTTTTGATTCACTTTGTGATGTGCTTGACGACCTTTTAAAGGTCATGCAACTTAAGGACTCCCTGGAGTGCTTTGGCAAAATTATCCTACTTCTGCTCTACTAGGGCCGTTTACCATCCTCATACATCTGTAAACACGGCTCTACTATCAATGCAAATTTAAAAATGTGGCCACAAATAAAAACAGCCACAACTTAAACCTTCAAAACACAGGTACAGTGCTCAGCCAGCGAGTACACTGCCAGAGACGCTGCCTGGTGCCCAGAGACGCTGCCTGGTGCTAGCTGGCTTCTCTGCCTCCATTAATTACACTCAGTACACAGCGAAGGAGTTGTTCTAAAAAGTACTCACTTTTTTGTTTATTTTAAAAAATAGAATTACAGCATACTGAACTATTGTGTTTTGCTACATTAATTTCCTGAAACAGATTCACCAACACCTGGTTTAGAAACGCTGCCTGTCACTGGCGGGATTCACAGCACCACTGAGGATTCAGGAGGAACATTACAGAGTGAACACAAAAGTCTGAGGCTAGCTTGAGTAAACGGTGATGGAAACCAGGGTTAGCAGCCTGTGGTGAGTCTTACTCATCAATTTATTGTACACATTAAGTTTTCACAGTATAGTTTTTTTTTAATTTATTTGCCATTTTATTATATATAAATGGCCATAAGGGCAAAGGCCTTCATAAAATTTCTCCATAAAGTCTCATTAAATTAGATTTGTGATAATTTGCTTGCATTAGACTAAAGATTATCACCATACAAATTATGATAGAAACTAATTAACAAAACATTTGTGTAACCAAAATCTGCCCAAGTTTTTAAAAGAGCAATGTTTTAAATTACTTGGGAACATAAGAAGGAAAGCTCTCCTGGGATCTAAAAAGTTAACAGAAGATTCTCATCTAGTAATTCAGACACATCCTGCATGTATTGATGCTCAAAAGTGATAAATTGTACTTAGCAACATCTTTATAATTCAAGGTTTTTACTAATTTATACTCCCTCCCAACACCAGTTTGTTATACCTGTTAAATCTGTAGAGTTTTGAAGAGAAGCTACTCAGAAAGTGCTAAAAAATAAAGAGAGAAAGGGCGGTGCCTGTGGCCCAAAGGAGTAGGGTGCTGGCCCCATATGCTGGAGGTGGCAGGTTCAAACCCAGCCCTGGACAAAAACTGGAAAAAAGAAAAAAAAAGAAGAAGAACAAGAAAATAAAGACAGAGAGAGAGAGAAAGAAAAAAAAAGAACTAGAGTATGATAGATGTTTAGTGTTTCTTTTAGTTCACTTGGAGGACTGCTTGGTAAATTATAGAAACATTTGAGGCTACAAAATTATAACTTAGGTTTCTTTAAATACAGTTCATTGAGTATATTACAGTTTATTTCTGGAAATTAGACTTTAGTTATAAAATGAATGTCTTTCCGTGATGACTTTGTTCTTTAAAAATTATTTAAAAACAAAATTCTGCGTCTGTTTTCTGAAGCGCAACACCACCAAAGAAAATCACTAGTAAGACAAGGTGGCCCAGGCCTGTAATCCCAGCACTCTGGGAGGTGGATGGCCTGAGCTCACAGGTTGGAGACCAGCCTGAGCAAGAGCGAGACCTCATCTCTAAAAATAGCCAGGTGCTGTGGCTGGCACCTATAGTCCCAGCTACTTGGGAGGCTGAAGCAAGAGAATGGCTTGAGCCCAGGAGTTTGAGGTAGCTGTGAGCTGTGACACCACGGCCTTCTATGGAGGGTGATAAAGTGAGACTCTGTCTCAAAAAAAAGAAAAAAGAAAAGGAAATAGGTAGTAGTTTAGGATTAGGATAGGTAAATCAAAAAGGTGTGGTTTGATGCAACTGATGTTATGTGAGTGGCTACGTAAAGAAACAGAGTCAGTGTATTAGTTTTTGTTGTGTATCAATTTCAAAAATCTCAGTGGCTCACAATGGCATACTTGGAATAGTAAAATGTGTTCACAGGTCTGTAGTTTGCCTGTGGCGTGGCCATTATGGGCAGAACATAGCTGGGCCTGAATAGTAGGTTGTGGTCAGTTTCAGGCAGGCTCGAGTTCTCACATTCTGCAGCTTGGGCTGAAAAGATCCTGTCTGCCTGGGGATGCGTTTCTGTTGTAGAGCACAGGCGCACAGGAGGTCTGTTGGTCAAACATTGATAGGAGGGGGAAGAGTGCTCTGCCCACAAGGATAAGCTGTGCAGGACGCAGGCAGGTGCAGGTGTGTAACGGGAATGGGGTGAAGGATTTGGCCTGGTGACCACTCTACCACGGTCAGTTTAAAAATAGGTACAGTGTGAGGTAAAAGAAGAAAACCTCTTCTGTGGAATAAACATTGTACAGTTATCTGATACAGACCTCTAATAAGATTAATGGGAGATAACATACAGTGAGTCCTATTTCCGTATTTCTAGGCAGAGGTGGTGGGTTTAGACCAAGCACCTTGCGTGATCTAAACAGAGGGTGATAAGGAAATACGTTCTTTCGTGCAGCAGACTTCTGAAGCTCCTCCTGCCCACAGCTTTCTTTAGGACATAAATTTGATTATTTAAGTGCTGCTGTCAGGAAATGGATTGTAAATGAAGTCTGGTAAAGGCTTTCCATTGGATTTAAATGACTTCTTTAGGGGCATACAGTAAATGGAACATCTTTACCTAAGTATTTTGACATTTAATGTGCTGATTTTAGTTGCAAAACTACATATAATAAGCCTTAGGATTTATTGTTATATACTAGTATAAGTGGGTAGAACAAGTTAGTGCATGGACATAGGCTTAGACATTTTAAATGTCACGTAAACTTATGGTGAACATGTAATACTTTGCCATATAAAAAAAATGGTGCACAATCACTGAGATCTTCTGAAAAAAATGAGAAGATTATGTCGTTAGTATATACTTAAAGATTTTAGTGCCTATTATGACAGTTGTACCCAAGACCCTGTGAAAAGATAGTAGAGAACTTATAGAGGCCCAGGCTCTGCTGTTTTGTTTTTTTTTAACAGCCCCTCTGATTTTTAAGCATTTTTTAAAACATTATTACTTCTTCAAGTTTTATATTTATGAATCATTTCACTTCAGGTCTGTGTATGTATGTGTGTCTCTGACTGTACGTGTGTGAATGTGTAAGTGGAGGGGTGTGTGTGAGTGTCACCTTTCACACTGGCCTTCTGTAGTACAATATCATCAGAGCAATTTGTTTATATTTTTATTTTTAAAAACTTGATTCTTCATATCTCAGCGTGAGAGTGTCAGACGCTGACAGCTAGCCTCTAGACTTGACCAGTGCGTGGGCGTTCCCTGTGAGAGGTCTGGCATGTCTCTGTCCAGGAACAGGACAGGGGTAGGCGGAGGCAGGCTTCCCTGAGCGACTGTGTCTGCGCTTTCTGGGAATAGCGCCGGCTCGGAAAGGGTGCAGAACGGGGACGTGTAGATTCTTGTTAAGCGCCAGTAAGTGCAGGTCTGGGTGCCCCGTGAAACCAGTGAGTAGTCTGCCAGTTACCCCAGTATTTGTTTTTTAGCTCAGAGAAATTCTTTCTGTCATTGACTTCGTTCCTTTAGAAATATGTTGATGTGGAAAGAAAATCTGACTTTATTTTTGGTATTCCTTGTCTCTGTTTTATTACTTAATTTTTTTTAACTTTGCTAGTTGATCACTTAACCACATTTTAACATTTGCTTGGCACCGTCAACAGGCACCAAAAAGAACTTTCCTACTGCCTGCTTAATTCTTTTTTAAAGGGTATTTCCTTCTTTTTAGCTTCCACAGTATAATTTCTAACTACCACACCAACAAATTACTTGTAGAATTTTTAGCTATGTCTCACTAGATCAAACCTAATTTTCCCCTGTCCAGCTCTATTCTGGTGTCATCTGGGTCACTCAAAAGCCAGAACCTGTTGGCGTGATGTAGGTGACGTGGATACAATTTTTCATGTAGTCTTGTTCATTCTGTTTTCAAAATCCATATAGTGAATCTTACCAAGCTGTAATGTTTTTTTATTTCTACCCCCTAATCTGAGTTCCTGGAGATGATAATCGTTATCTTCTTGGCTGGACCGGTGAAGTCAGCTTCTGCTTGATCTTCTTGTCTAATCACCCTTATTCCTACATCACAGCTCAGCGGTTTACTGAAGTTATTCATTGTCAAATATTAATTAGGTGACGTTGCTTCTGATCTGTCTTTGAGGGAAGTTTTAACTCTTCTCTTGCTACTTTGTTGCACTAACACATTCCAGGCGCTGGGCCTTTTAGCTGTTCCAGGGACCTCCTAGAGGCACATCTTTCTCCGGGTCTCCACACCTGCTGTTCTTCATGTCTGCGATGCTGTCCTCTGAGCTCCGGTCATCACTGTTCCCTTGTTCAGGCTTCCGCTCAGATTTCAACAATGTAGGCCCATTCCTGAAAAGTTTACTAGTTACCTATTCCTGTTTAACAATTATTTCAAAACTTAGCAACTTCACTTCAAACAACAAACATATTATCATTTATTTCACAGTTTCCTGAAAGTCCCGAATCCAGGAGCAGGTTAACTTATTGGTTCTGGTCCTGGGTCTTTCACACGGTTGTAATTGGCAGGGGCTGGTCCTCAGGGAGGATCCACTTCCAAGCTTATCCCTGAGTCTCTTTTTCACTGTTGCCCACACCAGTTTCTCCTCACCTGTGCCCCTGCAGAGAATGCCGGGGTGTCCTCCGGCACGGCAGCTACTTCCCACAGAGCGAGGGGTCCAGGAGAGGAGGAGGGGCCCCGTATAGAAGCCAAAGTCTCCTACAACTTGATCTTGGTGGTGATGTCACATCCCTTGGGTCGTGTGCTGTTGGTCCATAGACCACTCCAGTTCTGTGTGGGAGGGACGTACCTAAGGGCGTGTGTGCCACGAGCTGGAGGTCATCGAAGACAGTTTGGAGGGTGGGTTACTACCACATGTCTGCCATCCATAGAGATTTCATGGTTGTTTTCAAGAAGCCTGTGCATTTTTACCTCTGAACAACTTACAGAAGTCAGAACAGTGCCTGTTTGTAGGAGGGAGCACCCTGAGAAAATAATAATAGTCCATCTACCCTCTTAGCTTCTATCATCTTCTTACTTGCATTTATCACTGCATGAAATTTTTGAAATGCCTTTTGTAGTTCCTTATTTATTGTGTATCTTGTGTGTCCCCCATGAGGTTATAAAGACCCTCAGTGCAGAACACTGGCATTTCCTGTGCACAGTTCCAGTCCTAGAGCTTGGAACCATGCGGGAAACATAGTAGACGATCAGTTATTTGGTAAATGGATAAATAGATTTGCCACTTTCAAGCCCTAAAAGCTTTATTTTAATCATTTTATGGAGAAGTATTTTGGCATGCATCCCTGTATTCTAAAATTGATTTTAGTAAACAAAAATTTTATTACCTTAAATAATATTGACTAAATTTACCTTCTACAGAAGACATGATGTCAGAGACTCTGAAGTTAAAAACACAAAGAATGCGATCCCTACCTGCATGGAGTCCTTTTAGTAAGGAATAGCAGACTGTGCCATAGATTATGGGGAACAGACGTAACAGGGAAATGTTACAGGCCCGCGGCGGCAGGCATGGGGACTGGGGAGGGGACACCATGGAATGCCCTCTGGATGTCAGGGTTAGTGCGGTCACTGTTCTGTCTTGGAGTACTGTGATCTTTTTAACAACTGTAGAATATAAGGAAAGGAACCATACTTTATAAACAAAAAAATTAGGAAGCCTGGTCTACATAAGTAGAAATGATAAATTATTTAGTTATATATTTTTAATGATCACCTTGCTGAAACAAAATTGTTTTATTCTATTAATATTCTTTTTTTTTTTTTTTTTGAGACGAAACCTCAAGCTGTCCCCCTGGGTAGAGCGCCATGGCATCATAGCTCATAGCAACCTCCAACTCCTGGGCTCAAGCAAGTCTCCTGCCTCCGCCTCCCAAGTAGCTGGGACCACAGGCACCCGCCACAACGCCCGGCCATTTTTTTTGGTTGCAGCCATTGTTGTTGTTTGGCGGGCCCAGGCTGGGGATTCGAACCCGCCACCTTAGGTGTATGTGGCTGGCGCCTTAGCCGATTGAGCTACAGGCGCCAAGCCATTCTATTAATATTCTAATAATATATGATGTGATAAACATACTGTGTCTTTTGAATTAGATCTCTGAGTAGTGATTATAGTATTTTTTTTTGCTATTCTCAGTTTCTTATAATAGCCATTCTGTATC
>CAUYQV010146708.1:0-12985 GCA_963574575.1 Galagoides demidoff
TACACCTAAGGTGGTAGGTTCAAATCCAGCCCCGGCCCACCAAACAACAATGATGGCTGCAACTAAAAAATAGCCAGGCGTTGTGGCGGGTGCCTGTGGTCCCAGCTACTTAGGAGGCTGAGGCAGGAGACTCGCTTGAGCCCAGGAGTTGGAGGTTGTTGTGAGCTGTGATGCCACGGCACTCTACCCAGGGGGACAGCTTGAGGCTCTGTCTCAAAAAAAAGATGACCAAGATTAGTCAGGTTAGTAAGATTAGTTGGTACTGGAACAGTCGGGGTGCATACAATGAAAGGGTTTCCTGGGAGCCCTGGAGGCTGCCGTCCCTGACAGGGTGCCAAGAGGGTTGGTTCCTGCCGAGGCCCCTCTCTTTGCTTTCTTCCTGTGTCCCCACATGGTCTTCCCTCTGTGTGCTGTGTCCACAGCTCTTCTTATAAGGACACCAGTCACACTGGATTAAAGCCCACCCCATAACCTCATTATAATTGAATTCCCTCTGTAAAGACCCTGTCTCCAAACACAGTCACATTCTGAGGGACTGGGGGTTAGGACTTCAACATGTGAAACTGGAAGGGACACAACTCAGGCCTTGATGGATATCTTGGGCATAGGGGTAAGGACACTGCCACGGACAAGTGACCCAGCACTCCACAAAGACCAGCGATGGCTGGGACAGAGAGAAGTTCCCCTTTGCTTCCTGGGCCACTTATAATTGGGCCATCAAATACTTCAGGCAGAGCCCCTTCTGCCCCGCCCTCTGTGTGACTCTAGATGTCACTTCCCAGTAAAATGAGAAGACTTCCTGCTCAGGAAGAGGGAAACGGGGAGCCCAGCTGCGTCCCCTAAGCTGCTGGGCTCAGTGTCATGGCATGCTCTTAATACTATTAAACATGCCAGCTACTAAGCCATGCTCCAACTTTGCAAATGAGTAATAAAGGTTTCAAAATACTGTCAATGCTGGCTGCACCCGCTGGTCTCAGGGACTGCTCCCATCTCACTGGGAAAGAGGCAGGGGACAGGCAGTGCCCTCCGGGGTGCTTGGGCCCCCACATCCTCCTGCTGTCCTTCACTCCCTGCAAAAAATGTTAGTTTGTAAAAGGGCTGCTGGTGAGAGGAGCCTCTATCATCTCCCTAGCCTCTTCGGAATCTTCACCTCTGCCCTCTTCACTGTCCCTTCCCTTAGGGCTCTTAACTGCAACAATTTCTCTCTGTGTAAAAATAAACAAAAAAGGCTCGACACCTGTGGCTCAAGTGGCTAAGGTGTCAGCCACATACACCTAAGGTGGTGGGTTCGAATCCAGCCTGGCCCGCCAAACAACAATAACGGCTGCAACCAAAAAATAGCCGGACATTGTGGCAGGCGCCTGTGGTCCTAGCTACTTGGGAGGCTGAGTCAGAAGACTCGCTTGAGCCCAGGAGTTGGAGGTTGCTGTGAGCTGTGATGCCATGGCACTCTACCCAGGGGGACAGCTTGAGGTTCTGTCTCAAAAAATAAATAAATAAATAAATAAACAAAAAGGCCCCATCTCTATCCTCCCATCTGATATCCTCCTTGAAGACAAATTTCAGGATAGAGTTTGACCCTTGCTGACCCCCTCGGTTGCCTAGAGCCTGGCCCCAGTCCTGATGGCCATGCTGTGCCCGAGGTCATGGCCTGTCGGGGCTCTGGCCACATCTTTGGCTCCTGTGGCTGTCCCAGCAGAGCCCTGTCTGGTTGTTCTGCTACTTCTCAGCCTCTTCTGGGGGATTCTCAGCCTCTTCCCTCCCCTTAAATGTTGGTGGGCTTCCCGGCTGCCTCCTGACATGCCCTAGGCCTTCTTGTTTTGTATTCCAATGCTTTGACCCCAATGCTTGGGGTCTTGCTGACCCTTAAGAGACTACTACTCAACCCCAGAGATAGCCAGTTCCTCCAGGTAGGAAAGGTTACCCTGGGCCTGTCCTAGACAAGCAGGGGAGCCCCCGAGTGCCAGACCTGCTAAAATGATTCAGACCCAACCCTTCAGGCTCACACCCACACTCTGCCTGGCCCTTGGTGACCCCTGGTGGCCCTGTAGGGGGTGGGGTGGAGGGTGGGGAGGTGGCACAGCCCCTTCTCTTGGGAACTATGAGTAACAATGAGCCTAAGCCTACGTTTCAGGACAGCCTCCCTCAACTCGCCCTGGGAAAACTGCCCTCCTCAGGTCTCCCAGATCTGTATCACCCTCCATCTCTCTTCCAGGCTTCAAGCCTCCTGTGTCCCACTTTTACACTGAACACCTGTCCTGGGACACCCATGCCCATTCTGCCACCCCCAAACTACGTCTGACTTTGTATTCCCTATCTCAGAAAGTGACACCATCCATGCAGTCACCCAGAGCCAAACTGGGAGCCCCCAGACTTTCCCTAACCTCTTCTCCTACATCAACAGATACCCACTTAGCACTTACACGCTTAGCACGTTATACCATGAAGATCTGATTTCAGCTCTGTCCCCCACTGGTCTACGCGAGCTATGTGGCTAAAGAGGATATTTGTCTGACTCCCACTGCAACCCTGGCATCCAGGACCACACTTGGAAAAGGTAGGAATGAGCGTGGAAGGTGAGGATTGGCCTAGAGACAAAACTGTATGTCATTGGAGGCAGGAAGTGTCCCCAGCTTGTGCTTTCCACATGTCTTCTTCCCTCTCTCTGATCCTCTCCTGTTTTATGGAGAGCAGTTCTATATGCTTGGGGTCTCAGTTGGCAAGTAGGGCTGGGACTGAATCTTTGACCACATCCGACCTCATCAGTCCCCAGCATTTTACACCGTCTGTGCAACCTCCCAGAGGGAATCGTGTCAGTTACTAGCAAACACACACGTGTACACACACACACACATAAGGGCACCTCACTCCCCTGGGACCAGCCACACCTGCTGCCTGTCCCCTCACAGAGCTACAAGAGGCAACAGCACATGTGCCAGGGCGCCTTGGGACAGAGGGAGCTGAGCCCTGGAGGACGCCGGAGGCCTTTGGCATTTAGAAAGTGTAACTTTCCAGATTTCAACAATCACAGAGGAACCAGGGCATCTGAGTCATGAAGCACTGGTGTCACCTGTGTGTGACCTGACCGGGCACCGCAGGATTGGTGTGCCTGAGGGACTGCCCACAGCCATCACATGCCAGAGGAACTTTGTGCTCTGTGTCTGTCCCATACACTGTCACTTGGTGAAGTAAGAAAAACAACCATAGTGAAAGCTGCACAGTGGTTACTCGTGGTGGGCAGCAGCGCCCAGGAAGTCATGGCTCTCGGTGGCAATGTACTTTCTGGAGAAAGCCAAGTGAGGCTGTAGCAACATTTGAGTGTCTATGAAGCCTTCTGCCTGGCCTTGGGCCCCACCTCAGGTAGTCCACCCTCTGCACACTCGGGACCAGCAGAACCTTCTAGACCATCTACCTCAGGCTCACTGATTGCCCCCAAAGTACCAGTTCCCACCTCGGCTGCTCTTTGGGAACAAACTGTGAGAAGATTTCAAAAACACTCAGACCCGAGTCCCTCTCTGAGAGACTCTGATGGAATTAGTCTTGGCCACTGGCTGTCACCCTTGAGCATAGAGGACTTCTTAGACCAAGGCTGCCTGGCTAGGTGGGCCTGGGAGGGCCTGGTCTGTTCCCCATGAGCCCCACTGGTGCCAACATCACCTCCTGAACCACACTTTGAGAGTCACTGCTCTAGGCTTGGATAGGCTTGGAGTGTGGCCTGGGCACTAGCACCTCCCAGCCCTAGTAATAAAAACAGTCACAGCCATCTCCCCCAGACAACATCAGTGACCACAATCTGTTTTCATTTTAATGATTTAATGATTTCTTTGGTGATAAATGATTTACACCACTCATGTGCTTCACAGAATCCCCACAATAAACCCTCAAGTGCAATGTGACAGTCCCCTGTACAGAGAGGACAGTTTCCTTTCACGGGTAAGAGAAATGAGGTGTAGGCATGGGTGCGAGTCCTCAGCAAGGCAGGTCTCCCTCCTGCCACCCTAAGCCCTTGTGTCCTCACTCTCCTCAGCCTGGAGTCTCCCCAGCTGGTTTGAGCCCCAGCCTGCCCTCTCTGCAGACAAGGGCCGCTACCCAACAGGAAAGCCACCTGCCAGCATGGCAGGGTCACCAATAGGAGGTGTGTCCCGGCTGTGCTCCCTCTTCCTGTCAGACCTAGGATCTCAGGCCTCCTTCCGGCTCCTGTTTTGTTCCCAAATACCCTCCGGATACGATTCTCTCCTTCCTGCTTCCTCACCTGATAACACACGGGGCACAAAACAGCTTTGGAACTACAGAGTGTGTGGCCGGGTGGGTGCGACACTTCAGGGGTTGGTCCAGGAGGGTCTGTAAGGTCTGGAGGCAGCCAGAGCTGGTGGCCCTCTAAGAAGACAGCTTCTCCGCCTCTCCTCCCCACACTGATGGGTGGCCAGACCCCTTTCTGGGCCTCTCTGCCCCCTGATAAGTGTTCATCAGCACAAGTGTGTTAGGAGTGTGACCTCTGCATTTAACCCTACCAGGTGTGGGCACCTATAAGATTTGTTCAATGTAGCAACCACAGGCCACCATAGGGACCTTCCAGCTGAAGTCCCTCACTCTGGAATTCACAGGGCAGGGTTCCAAATTATTTGAGCCTTCTGCCCAGCTGGAAGTGATGCCATGGTGGGCTCTGGGCATCACATCCTTGGGCCCCCAAGTTCAAGGTAGGACCTGTCGGGTCACATTGACCCACAGCCATGTTTCTGTAGGTAACTTTGAAGCTGCATGTCCTCTTCTGCTCAGAGCCTGGTAAAGCCAGAGGCCAGGGGCAGAAGTGGAGAAGTATGCCCAGACTCAAGCACAAGCTCCTGAGGGTTCTCATGGGGTGCCCCAAAGCAGATCTTATGGGGGAAATTAGCCCCATTGGTTCAAACCAGCAAGAATATCTGGGGCAGGAACTCTCTGCCTGGCATGGAACAAGCTGCCGAGGGGTGTCAAGAGGAGGCCACAGACACAGACTTCAGAACTTGTAATCTAGTTGTTGGAATGTAAACGGAAAAAACTGTGTTTACTAAACCAACAACCAATTCCCAGTCAGGTGTCCTATAATTTAATTCAAGTCTCACGCTAACCACCCAGAGTTAGCACAGACCCCCCAGGGCTGGGGGTCCCCAGATTACCCACAAGTTCTGTCCAACTTGGCTACACATCAAAAGTTTGATGATTTGCTGTGACAACAGCTCATAGAACTTGGGGAACTCTTCTTCCTGCTGCCAATTTATTGTAAGGGACATCATAATGGATGCAGATGAACAGCTAGATGAAAAGGCAGGTGAGTCCAGAAGAGTCCTGATCACAGGGGCTTCTGTCCCCATGTGGCTTAGGGTACACGGTCCCCCCAGCATGTGGAGCTCACTAACGCAGAAGCCTTTGGCACTTTGTCAGGGAGGGCTCCTGTGGTGGTGCCATCTTGGATTCCCGATTGATCAAAGCATTGGCCTTTGGTGATTGAACTGTCTTCATCCTATTCCCCCTCCCCAGAAATCAGGGAGTGGGGCCAAAAGTTCCAACCTGCTAATCACAGGGCTGGCTATTCTGCCTGGTCCTGGCAAGAGTCACCCAGTTTGGCATAGACTGGGGTATGGGTGAAAGGGCTTAAGATGAATAACAATAGACACTTCTCTCACCCTGTCGCTCAGGGAATTCCAAGCTTTAGGAGCTCTAGCCAGACCTGGGGACACAGATCAAATATCTGTTCCTTATTATATCACAACATCACAGGACGAAACCCTCCCTATTCAAAAGAGCATGGCATGGAGTTCTACCCTGAAAAGAATTAAGTGTCCAAAGTGTGGTCAGAAATTGTGAGATGAAGGAAGCAGACCAAGGGCTAGGACCAGGACCGGAAGCAGGTCACAGCGGGACAGGTGCCAGGGGAGGCTTGGACGAATGACTCATCTAGACTGTGAGGGTCCAGGAGTGAGAAGGAAGAGTGAGGGACCAAGTCAAAATGCTCTGTAATTTGCTTCAAACTCAAGGAGTTGCCATGGCAGATTTGCTTCTATCCAATGCCGACCACAAGCAACATGCGCTTTCTGACACGCACAAAACACATGGAAACAAGGTAGCTGCCTTTCTGTTTCCCTTTCCCCCTGAACATTTCCTCCAACCTGGGGAGAGTGGACGCTTCCTCTGCCCGAGACCCAAACTACTAAGCAAAGGAAACACAATGTCCTTCCTGCCGCTGGTCATGGCCGCCCCGGGTGTCAGGGCACCAACCTGGTGTGCGTCCTCGCCATGTTTTCTGACATTTGCAGAGAAACCTTGGCACTTTAGTTGGTGTTCACTCTAAGAATTTTGTTTTATTTTATTTATTTATTTTTTTTTATGAAGACAGAGTCTCACTTTGTGTCCTTTGTAGAGTACATAGCTCACAGCAACCTCTGCCAACCCCTGGGTCCCTGGGTTTAAGAGATTCTCTAGCCTCAGCCTCCCAAGTAGCTGGGATTTACAGGTACCTGCCAGAACGCCCAGCAATTTTTGCTAGAGACGGGGTCTCACTCTGGCTCTCACTCTGGCTCATGCTGGTCTCGAACCTCTAAGCACAGGTGATCCACCCGCCTCGGCCTCCCACAGCGCTGGGACAACAGGCGTGAGCCACCACGCCCGGCCCACTCTAAGAATTTTGAAGTGATTGGCAGAGAGGGAGAGGTGTTTTGCTTTTTACAACATTCACCAAATTTAAGGCGTGCTATAAATTGTTGATCTAGTGCTCAGCCAATTCTGTCCTTGTCTGCAGTTACCCTGAAGATATTCTTTCCACAGAAAAAATGCCACGTGCCCCTCCAGAGCAGAGGAGTGCCACTGCGATTGTCATAAACATTAGAGGTACTGGTGTCAGGGAGCCGAGGAAGCTCAAGCCACAGGCCCATTGCTTTCTGGTCCTTCCAAGACCCTATCTCCAATGTTGTGTTTCTTAGTTTGTATTGTTTTCCTTAAAGAGCCCACATCCCCCAAACTGTACAAGCTTCAGACTGGCACGCTGGACCTCTCCCTAGATACAGTCATGAAGCAAAGGACATGTTAGACTGAGTTCTCCACCAAGGACACAGAGCCTCTGGCTTGGGTTCTACCTGGTGTTCCTGTGGAAGCTTCTCCTGGGGAGGAGGAGGGGGAAGAGGCTCTGGGTCTTAAAATGCCTAGGAGCCATTTCCTATAACGTGTGGACGCAAAGAAGTAAATGACGGGGTCAACTACACAGTTCGTGTTCATAAGCAACACTGTGACCCGAAGGGACACTTCAAAAGCCCTCTGCTCTGCACAGGACTGCGGCCTGAGTGCCTCCCTGGCCATGAACTGGATGAGGATGAGGTGATAGGGGCTGAAGCACACCACGGTGGCCACCAGCACGGTCAGCGTGAGCAGGCAGGCCCTGTGGTGGTGGCGTCTCTCACCCACCAGAGGGTTTTGCTGAGCTGTGCGGCACAGCTTCAGGGTGATCTTCACGTAGCAAAGCAGGATGGTCCCCACCGGCCCGCAGAAGTTCAAGGCGCAGGCCGCCAGGACCACCAGAGGCAGCCCGAGGATGGGCTGGACGCTGACGTACTCCATGCAGGTCAGCCTGCCTGCCATGGCCTTGGTCATAGGGGTCCAGAGCAAGGGCGCTGACTCCAGCAGTGCCAAGGTCCAGACAGCAGTGCAGACCAGCCGCGCTCGACCAGTGCTGCGGAGCTGGGGGCCTCGGCAGTCGCGGACCACGGCCAGGTAGCGGTCCACACTCACACAAGCCATGAGGTAGAGGCTCCCATAGGTGTTCGTGAAGAATATCAGTGCTGTCAGTCGGCACAGCCCCTCACTGAAAGGCCAGTTGGAGTCCAGTGCATAGTAGACAATCCTCCCAGGCAAGGCCAAGGTGAAGAGCAGATCAGACACGGCCAGGTGGACCAGGTAGACATCCGTTGAGTTGATCTTCCTGCCCTTTTGAAAGGCGAGGCGAAGAGCAAGGCTGTTTCCCAGGGCACTGAAGACCAGGAGGGCCGTGTAGAAGATAGCCAGTACCATGTTGGCTGTGGGTGATAGCAGGTGGGGAAGGCAGAAGCTGCCATTGTGGTGGGCACTGCTCAGGTTAGCCGAGCTGGATGCCATCTCACATGGGGCTGTGGGGAGACAAAACATGAAAGTGTAATATTGCATCACACCTCTACAATAGTATTGATAATAATCAATAATTTTGCTGAGGCAACACGCACATGAAAAGCATCTCTTTTTGAGTAAGCTTTGTGTTGAAGCAAAACTTACTATTCCCCTTCCTATTGCTGTGCAACAAATTACCCCAAAACTTAGCAACTTAAAACCTATTTGATTATGTTGGTGGATTCTGTAGGTCAGGACAGAGAAGAGGACATACTGGAAATGACTTTTCCCTGTCCCCTGCTGCTGGGATCATGCCAGGGAAGAGGCTGGAATTATCTAGACGTGGATTTCACCCACATGTGTGGTGCTTGATTTCAACTACCAGCTGGAACCTCAGCTGGGGTTGGCGACTGGAGCACCTGGGCTTCCTCCCAGCATGGCTGCCTCAGAGTGATTAGGCTTTTCACATGGCAGTTTGAGGCACCAAAGAAAAGTGTCCCCAGCCAGGAAGACAGTAGCCTCATGTATTAACCATGTATTTTATTTTCTGTATTCTTTCTTTTTTTTTTTAAGGGACAGGGTCTGGCTCTGTCACCTGGACTGGAGTGCAGTGGTGCACCATCATCGCTCACTGCAGCCTCAAACCCCTGGGCTCAGTGATCCTCTTGCCTCAGTCTCCTGAGTAGCTGGGACTATAATGTGAACCACCATGCCCAGCTAATTTTTTAACTTTTTTGTAGAGACAGGGTCTTGCTGTGTTGCTCAAGCTGGTCTTCAACTCCTGACCACAACCAATCCTCCCACCTCAGCCTCTCAAAGTACTGGGATTACAGGTGTGAGGCACCACACCCTGCCTACTTTCTGCATTCTGATGCTTTGGCGTCTCTTGGGGCCTGGCTGACAGAAGTGGCTAGTCCCTGCAGGCTCCACCTGCAGATGGAAGGGTGGGGAAGCAAGGTGGGCAAGGGCCTCTCACTCCTCCATCTGGGCCAGCCCCACACTTCCAGTGCTCTCTCTATCTATCGCTCTCTCACACACACACACACTCATAGGTGCACATATACAAACAGAAATTCTTTTGGACCAAATTGAGTCAGGCCTTTCCACGCCCTCCACTCAACCTAGGCCTTGACTTCAGGTCCCCACGCTGTCCTTGCAGGGCCTGGATCAGCCAGCCTCAGAGGCCCCTGCCCCCGACATCAGATCTCCCCTAATGTCTGGTCAAACTCCTTACACTCCAGCCTTGACATCTGGTCACCTTGGCCTGCCTTCCTCGGGAACCCTGTTATGCCATTTTAACAAGAAACCACACTCCATGTCTCCTTTCATGAATTTTCCATCCCCCCTCAACCTGCCCCTTGGCTGTAAATCCCAGCTTGTCCTGTGTTCAGAATTGACCCCAGCTCTATCCTGAGGTCTCTCTTCCCCTATGCAGTAGTTCCTGAATCCGTTCCTACCACTGTGAGAGTGATGAAGCTCTGATCTTTAACACACACAGAGCTCACTCTCACCCCCTCAGACTCACATTCACCCACACACAGCCCATGGAGATGTGAGCTGGGGGGTGTCAGGGACAGGGCAGGCGACCCGCGCCCCCATGGAAGTGACCATCCTTTGGAGGGAAGCTTTTCCAAGGAAGAGTTGTGCCAGCTCCAAACCAAGACAGAAGCTTTTCACTTCCCTTCCTTCCCTGAACAACCTGGCGGCCTAGCAGGGCTGGGAGCTGTGGAGAAGCAGCTTCAGGGCCCGAGCAGGGTGAAAACTGCCTCACAGGGCAAAGTTAGCCCAGGAGGGTTCCAGCCACAGGTCAACTCACCTTCTAGAACCAACTTGACCAATCACAAGGCCACTATTTGGCTCCTGTTGGAAGGTTTTGTTTCTGTTTCTCAGTGTGTTCAGGACTTACAGGGCAAAGGGATGTGACTTGCCCCTGAAGCACCTGCAACTCTTGGCAATGGTCCCCTCCTGAATGTTCACTGGCCTCTTCTCTGCCTCCGCTCCATCACGCCTCAGGAAGGCCGACCTGGGGGCTCACTCTGTACCACCACTGGCCGCCTCATACCATGATGCCCTGTGCCCCCTGCACTGCCAGTACATTGCACTCCCCTCAGGTCCAGCTAAGTGACCCTCCTCTCTGAAGCCCCTCAGCGTAAGCAGAAGGCACCAGCTCCTGCCCACTAGGCATTTGCTTAGTGCTTGAGACTGGCAGCCACAATGACCCACATGCCACTCACACCTCTGTGTCTTCAGCAATCCCCAACCCCTGAGAGACTGTCCTAGTCCTCTTCCTTGATCTTTGGTACAAAGCAAACACCCAGGATGTTGGGCCCTGCTGAAAGCCACAGAAAAGTCACATCCATACCCCAAAAGTTCAGCGTGGGAGGACAGCCAAACAGACCCAAATGGGAGCTGAGAGAGAGGGTCCAGCCCTCTCACACCTTGGACCTGAGCCATCCCCACCCTAGCAGCAGTGTCCCATCCCCTTTGCCCTTGATGATACGAACATCAGAAAGTGGAGTATAGACTGACCAGCTCCAGGTGGGCACTTCACAGGTGCTGGCCCTAAGCCTGCCCCAAAGGCAGTTCCTCCTCCCACCACATCCTGCGGCCCCACCCCATGGGTCCCCACCCAACCCATGTGCTCTTATGATAGGGCTTGATATTGGCCATTTATGCCTTAATATGAAATTACCCTGCTCATACATTTCCCTTGCACGAAGGGATTTGCCTTTGAGACTCACAGAGCTGTGACTGTTGAGGGCACCTCTGTTACGGGATTATCGGCAACCTTGCAGGGGAAAACTGAAATTCCCCCTGGTGATGACACCACCCTGGTCCTATCAGGGACTGGAGGCTGACTCTGGCCTGTGGACCTCCTGGCCTGACCTGTGCTTCTGCCCAGGCGGGAATGGCTGGGGTCCTGAGGAGGGGAGAAGATGGGGTGCTCCCACACACACACACTGGTGGGGGGGGGGCAGCTGCAATCTGAGCCTTCCTCTCAGAGCTTCCTCTCCTACCCTGAGCAGTCTGGGCCCAGTCACCTCCCCACTCACCTCGTTTGCTCCAGCCAGGCCTGTCCAGCTGCCTTCCAGATGCCGGAGCACCCAGGGGTGCACTCTGCTCTGCACAAGCTGGATCCCTTCACTGAATGAACCCTCTTCCTCCTTCTACCCACCCTCTGCTAAAAAAATGGCTCAGTGCCTGAGCTCAGAGGCTAGGGTGACAGCCACATACACCGGAGCTGGTGGGTTTGAATCCAGCCCAGGCCTGCTGAACAACAATGACAACTACAAAAAAAAAAAAAAAAAAGAAAGAAAGAAAGAAAAGCTGGGCCTTGTGGTGGGTGACTGTAGTCCCAGCTACTTGGGAGGCTGAGGCAAGAGACTCGCTTAAGCCCAAGAGTTTGAGGTTGCTGTAAGCTGTGATGCCAGGACACTCTGCAGAGGGTGACAAAGTGAGACTCTTTCTCAAAAAAAAAAAAAAAAAAGAAAGAAAGAAAGAAAGAAAAAGCCTGGGGTATCAGGTGAGGTGATCTGCCACAGGATGCTGCTGAGGGGAGGGGCAGGGCAGTCACTCCAGGAGGCTCTTTACTTCCAGTTCCATTTCTGTGCCCCTCACAGGCTGGTATTCAGACCAGAGATGTGATAATCAAGCCCCCACCAGAGTTAGGAAATTCATTTTTTTTAAATTTTTTTTTTGGTACTGTTGCTGTTGCCCTGAGTAGAGTGCTGTGGTGCCACAACGCCCGGCTATATTTTTGTTGTTGTTGCAGTTGTCATTGTTGTTTTAGTAGGCATGGACTGGGTTCCAACCGGCCCGCCTTGGTATATGTGGCTGGCACCCTACCCGCTGAGGTATGGGCACCACCCAGAGTCAGGAAATTCAAAAGTAGCCACTATTCTGCCCCTGACTGGGAACAGTGAGCTAGCTGAAGAAAAAAGTGACATCTAGGGACCCAAACAAGCTCAGCTCTCTACACAAAGGTGGAGGCCCCAAGTCTCCCAAGTTTTGTCATCAAACATCTAGGCGACTAGATGGAGCCTAAAGGCACATGGCAGCCCAGACGAGGACAGAGCCCTGCAGGGACTGGGCATCAGGGTGGCAGATTAAACCCAGTGGGGGGTTAAATATAAATTAGCATTTTTAGATGACCACTCAATACTTAAGGATGGAATTTCTTCTTTGTGCCAGAGTCCAAGAACTAATTCCTAAATATATAATGTTGGTATATTTAAGATGAAATTAAAATTGTCCTTCAGTTTTGAGGCCATGTGTAAAGTTTAACCATACTGTAAGATATCTATTCCATATTAGAAATAGTTAACCGCCTATACTTCTCAAAATTCATATTGTTATGTACACAAGCTAAGTTTCTATATGTGAAGTTAGTCTTTTTTTTTGTTACTCCAGAATAAAGGCAATGATTTATTTTTTTCCCAATGCCAATACAATTTGACCCAATCTCTCAAGGTGGACACTTTACATTTTAAAGCTGGACTCAGCAGCAGCCTATGGGAAACCAGACAAAGCATTGACTTTAAATACAGTCTTTAAAATGAACTGTTGCCTTTTGGAACTAGAATTAGAATAGTTAGTATTCATCCACAAACCGTTACTATGTGTACATTATTGTTGCTATTGTGATAATAGAGAATTTTATTTATTTTTATGCCAGCTTATATTGTGAGAACACATTTAGTCAGTTTGAGTTTTATCAATCCTGTTATGCTTGTCTTTGGAACATCTTTTGCGTATTCAAGGTTTGTAGTTGAAAAGTTTACTGTAAAAAAAAATGAAAAACAAAAAAATGTATTGTTTTTACAGAATAAATTTATTGGAATGTGTACTGGGAGTAAGATTTGAGGTTGTAAACAACTAA
>CAUYQV010146710.1:0-17458 GCA_963574575.1 Galagoides demidoff
GCCCGGCCATTTTTTGGTTGCAGCCATCATTGTTGTTTGGCGGGCCTGGGCTGGGGATTCGAACCCGCCACCTTAGGTGTACATGGCTGGCGCCTTAGCCGATTGAGCCACAGGCGCCGAGCTGAGTACCACAAATTTTTCATGTAGTATAAGGGTCAGTTATGTGGATAAGAAGCCTCAGGCACCTCACATCTGAGAGGTTGAGGTGAAAGGCTGGATACTGGCCAGAGAGAATTGAGTGCTGGTTCTTTCACTTTTTGGCTCCTGATCAAACCTGTTCTGAAACTTTTCGGAATGGTTGATAATTAATAACCCAGCCCTGTTCTTAGAGTCTAAATGGGGATTGTGTTTGAAATAGCTAATTTTAAAATAGCCCAAACCTTCCTATCTTTAGAATCTGTTTTGCCTGTTGATTTTGAAAATGTGATTTTTGACAGTGTCCTAATTTTTTAGTAACAGTTATCACAGTGTAGATCAAATTCCAAGATGTTTTCTGAATTTTTTGCCTATTCTTTCCATTCTCATAGTTTTTTTTCCCCTATCTGAAGAAAAATGTAACTTCTCCCTCCTGCCCCTTTATGTCCTGCTACATTTTTCTCAGTATGAATTTGAAAATGCTTTGGAAACTGCCAACACAAATGTCAGTATCACAGAGAAGGCATTCTGCTGTTGTTAATCAGGCACTTCTTTCTGAACACTCTGGATGACTTAGTTTATTATGGATTGTGGAATGATAGGTTTTAAGAGTCTGTACCTGGTATTCCTACATGTTTGTGTCTTACAGTATGCATACTTCAGGATGGGAGTTAAGCATCTGGATATAGTAAGGAGTCAGTTCTTACAGTACTCAATAACCAAGATTAAGCAGAGACACATGTACTTGGAGCGCCTGGGACGGTACCAAACCCCTGATAAGAAGGGGCAGACGCAGATCTCCAACCCGTTACTGAAGGACATCTTCAGAGTTTCAGAGGCTGAGTTTTTGGCCAGGATAGCCTGTTCTTCTTTTGAGGAGTTTGAAGTTTTTAAGAAGCTCCTGGCTCGGGAGGAGGATGAGATGTCTGACAACGGCATGTCGGACGACGAAGGGGAGAGTCTGGACGAGGACGAGGAGGACGAGGAGGGGCAGCGGCTATAAAGGAAGGACCAGGACAGAAGGTCCCAGAGACAAGGGATATGTCCCTTCTCTCAGAGCTCTTGGGACCTCCACTTGGATCTTTTGAAGTGATATTTCCTTCTAAAACCGGTCTTTTAACATAAAAATTATTATAAATCACCTAAGAAGTAGACAGGTCACAACAGATAGGTGTTACTTGCTCTGTTGCTGAGTACTACAGATCTGTAGTATCTGTATCGGTCCTGTTCTATCGTAAAGAAAAGACTTACTTGGAGCTATTAAAATCCAGCAGATTCAATGCATCAAAACTTGGTTTTATTTTTTTCTCTGTTGAAATGTGTTGGTGATAATTCTACCACTGTAGAGGATGGGGTTCGTTTTCTGGTTTAGGAATCACTTTATATGTCTTTCTAGTCATAAACATAAAATTATGAGAAGGCAGAATGAGATTTTAGAGCATCATAGCACATTATTTTATGAAAACGAGTAGTGGGTTTTCACAAAAATCTTGTATTTTAATCCAGAAGTATCTTATTGCTTCATAACTGCATTCAGTGTATAACAGAATAAAGGAGGTTGATGTGTGGGTTAATGCTGTGCAGCTTCATACAGCCAAGCAAAGCTCTGAGCACTTTTCTCTACATTTGTGGAGAACAGGCCCTCCTGTTCAGGGAAAGTAACTTTTGTACCGGGTCCTGGTTGGCGGGCACTTGCTGGCCTGCATCTCTGGCCCTTTAGCTCGCACAGCCAGCATGTGTTGCCCTGGAGAGGGCCCAGTGAGGAGGGCCTGTGGATTATGTAAAACTGTGATGCTTGGCTTTGTTTTTCCCACATAAGGCACTGTTTCCACTGGGGGCATCCTGACCCTTGAGGACATCTGGTATCTCTGGAGATAGGGTGTCATGACCTATGGAAGGGTGCTGCTAGGATCTAGGGAGTAGAGGCCTTGGATGCTACAAAACATCCTAAAATGCACAGGTCAGCCCCTGACAAGGAGCGATCCAGCCTGAATGCAATACCAAGGCCGACAAACTGCTCTAAGGCCTGGTTCAAAAATCAATGTGACCGTGTCTGTTCCTGACAACTTCAGATTGCAAATGGACTTAGAATGATAGTATCATTTTACTTAAAAGAAAAATAGCTAATTTTTCAATAGGGATCCTTTCCCCTATGCATTAGAATCCTCTTGGTGGATCTGACTGTACTTTATTATAGGACTTGCATGGAGGCATGCTGCTTTCACCAGCAGGCTCATGTCAGAGCATGGCTACAAAGAAAAAGACATTTTCTGTGAAAGAAAAGCAGCAGCTCAGTGACTCCCTCCACATCTTGAGTCAGGTATTGATGGCAGTAGTCTGCAGTGGGAGACTTTCCCACTGGGTGTGTAGTGGATGAGCTTGAGCTGGGTGGTCCCCGCCTGACAGAGTCTGTGGGAGGCAGAGGGCAGGCAAAGGCCCCCTCACTGACACCTGTCAGTCTGTGTGCAATGGGAGAAGGAAGTGAAGACATTTCACTCTGTGCCTGTGTTTTCATTTACTCTTACGTTCTGTGGCATCCAAGTGACTGCCATTTTCCCTAGCACTTGGGATATTGTTTTTGTGCCCAGTCAAAGGACTAAGTAGAATCCTAAATCTGTGTTTGATTTTAGGGTCAGCTCATCCCAAGTGTTGATAAGCAAATGGTTAACGCAACAACTCATGATTTATTTTATTTTGACAGAAAGAAATCTTCATGCCCCTGATAACTTTTGAATTCTATTACTACTAATTTCCTTGGGTAGACTTTGGGTATTTTCAAGGAAGATGTTAGAGTTTTAAGAGGGAACCATGGAGAAGAGCAATGGTGGCCCATTTGGAATGCTTTGAAAATAAAGTATCATTCCTTCAGCATCAGGAAGTCTTTTTACTAGACATTTAATTTGTAAAACATCAAAAAAGGGGCAATCGTATGACAACCCAGCACCAGGCTCAGGATTCAGTAGACCATTTCTTGTTGAAACAAGGCTTCTAAGCTAAAACCTGGAGTGTGTCAGCTTCGCTGTATGGCTAAGGGGCTCGAGGTCAAAGTAGAAAGTTCCAGAGTAGAAAGATTTATGTACTTCTCCAGTGACATCACCATCTGCTAGCAATGCTGCGCTCACATGGATGGGCATGGACAGGTCCCGGCAGCTGCAGCCAGCAGCACGCGTCTGTGCACATAGTCTGCTCTGCTCACCCATTGTGCAGCCCCCCATCCCTGCCTGCTGCTCCTGGTGGGTCTTGGGACACTGGAGATGTCTCTGCAGTACAGTAGAGACTTCTCAAAATGACTCCTTCCTGAAAATAACAAATTGCGTGATACACAGATATATGCACACAAAATTTTAATAAAAAGTAGCCTAAAATAGACTCCAACCCTTCAAAAAACTTTTTCACCAAAGCAAGTAAGGAAGGAGACCCCTTTTGCAGATGGCATGCCTTTGGGCAGTCAGGGAGATGCAGTAGAGTCCCTGGTTTCCGGTTGGGTCAGCTGTCTTAAGAGTCAGCAAGAGAAGAGGTGGGATTTGTAGAGAGAAGACAGAGCTGGTTGGAGTGTGCTGGGAAGCAGATGTGCTGAGATGACAGTGTTCTGTGAGAGGGGGCTGCTAAACCTGCGTTTGCTCCAAGTCATGGACTGACAGGAACCTTGACCATTATCCTGCCCCTAGGGTCCGTCTCTGTTACCCTGAGACACAAGAAGAGCCTAGCTGCTCTCTGGTGCTGGGCCTGGGCTTTCCAGGTAGGTCTGGATAGCATCAACCATGAAAATTCAGGGGGTCTTCAGTGCCTTGTTGGTGACTTGTCATCCAGGGAATGGCTCCTGCTGAAGCCTGAAGCCTAGGTGATCTCCTAGACCAGGGGTTTGCCAGCTATGGCTCAAGGGCTGGTTTGGCCACCACTTGTTTTCGTAAATAAAGTTCTCTTAGGACACAGCCAGGACACAGCCACACCCACACAGTCACAGGTCTGGCCTGAGTCTGTGCTATGGCAGTAGAGCTGAGCAGCTGCCCCAGGGACCTCTTGCCTGCAGTGCCCCAACTGTTTTCTGTCTGGCACTTTACAGAGCAGCCTGCCAGCCCTGCTGCAGGCTGGAGTGTCCAAACTCCACCTCAGTGCTCATCAGCATCTCCTCTCAGGGCACAAGTCCCCGCCAGGGTCACGGTTAGCAGGACAGTCAGCATAAGCAACAGGTAGACCAGAGCAGGGTGAAGAGGCTCTGCCCCTCCCACCCTAGTCCTTGGCAGCTCCTCCTCAGTTGGTTCGGTCTCAAAGGGTGAATCTTCCTCTGGTGTTGGAATCTGAGCGTGGAGGTCTGAAAACTACGGAAGTGTAACCGGCCATCCCCTCACCAGGCCCCACTGATGGCTTGTTGCTGCCTCTCGAGAAAGGTGCAGACCACATCTGCACAGACCACGGCATGGGCCACTTACATGCTGTGCAGGACTCATAGACTGGTCTTGGGCATCTCCCAGGGTGAGCTGGTGATTGCAACCAGCTTCTAGAGGCCTGAGGAGGGAGGTGACAGAGGGGACCGACTCCAGCCAGGACCTTGTGTTTTAGGGTGTCCTTTTCAATCCGATTTTTAGCCCTTGTCTTTCTGGGTTTTAATAACTCGAGGTTGGCAGAGTGTAACAAGAACATCCTAAATCCTTTGGAGAGAGAGAGTGAGGAGTGAGGAGAACCATAGTAACACCTGCTCTTTAGATGGCTGCTGCCTGCGTCGCCTTGTGCAGGCTGTGGGGTCTCTGTGCCTCAGGAGACCAGTATTGTCAGAGCATCAACACCCTACTGTGGCAGAGGGTGTGGGGGGCAGGTCTGAGGATCACTGGCTGCACCCTACATCTGCAGTGTTGAGCCTGTGGGTTTGAAGGTGGCTGCCTTTCCCTGCTGCTCTCCCTGAGGTGGTGACCCCTGTCTTCCCTGTGAGGGCACAGGCGTGTTCAGTTGCTCTGGATGAAAGTAAATTGTTACGTTCTTGGGGAGATGTCTGGGAGAGTGTGTTTCTGTTTGCTGCTTTTTTATGTTTTTCCATAGGCATTCTGTAAGCTAGTACTTGACAGTAATAATTGGAGGTTTCCAATTTGCTTTTATAGAATCGGGTTTGCTGAGCAAGTTTTTAATAGATACATCGATGATGTGAGGTGACTTACTGCCCCATAAATGCGTCAAACTCAAATTGTGTGTGTGGGCTTGGTCCTAGTGCAGCCATCTCCATCTACATATCATCACATCGCATTGAGACGCGTCGCCCTCGTGTTCATGGTGATGGTGTAAGCAAACCATGCTGCTGGCAGCTGGGGACGCAGCGTAGAGAGCGCAGTGCTGACGGTGACCAAAGTGGCTAATGTTAGCAGTTTATGTACTTACTGTACTATGACTTTTATCATTGTTTTATAGTATATTGCTATTTATAAAAAAAAGAATATAGCTTTTTTTTTTGGAGACAGAGTCTCACTGTGTCAGCCAGGCTGGAACCCAGTAGAACGATCATAACTCACTATTACCTGGAACTTTTGGGCTTAAGAGATCCTCCTGCCTCAGCCTCCTGAGTAGCTGGGACTACAGGTGCCATCGCAATGCCCAGCAATTTTTTCTATTTTTGGTGGAGATGGGGTCTTGCTCTTTCTCAGGATGGTCTCAAACTTGTGAGCTCAAAGGATCCTCTTGCCTCAGCCTTCCAGAGTGCTGTGATTACAAGTGTGAGTGACTACACCCGGCCAGGAATATAACTTCAAAGCAGCCTGAGGCAGATCCTTCAGGAGGTCTCCAGAAGAAGGCATGGTTACAGGAGAGGCCAGCTCCATGCACATTACTGCTCTGAAGGCCTTCTGGTGGGGCAAGACATGGAGGTGAGAACAGTGGTGCTGATGACCCTGACCCTGTGTAGGCCTGGGCTCATGTTTGCTTCTGTCTTTATTTATTTATTTGTTTATTTTTTTGAGACAGGGTCTTGCTCTGTTGCACAGGCTGAAGTGGCAGTAGCGTGGGCACAGCTCACTGCAGCCTAAGCTGGTGGGCTCAGGCAGTCTTTCCACCTCAGCCTCTTTAGTAACTGGGACTGTAGATTTGTGCCACCATGACCAGCTATTGTTTAAATTTTTGGCAGAGATGGGTTCTTGCTCTGTTGAACTCCTGGCCTCAAGTGGTCCTCCTGCCGTGGCCTCCCAAAGTGCTGAGATGATAGGCATCAACTATGTCTTTGTTTTTAATGAAAAGGTTTAAAAAGTAAAAAAAGTTTCAAAAATAAAGTTTTATAGAAAAAGGATATAAAAAAAGAAAATTATTTTTGTACAGCTGTACCTGTGTTTTACATTAAACATTATTATAAAAGTCAAAATGTTAAAAAAAAAATTAAAGGTTAAAAAAGTTAAAAAGTTTACAAAGTACAGTAAGCTAGGGTTTATCTGTTATTGAAGAAAGAAAAAAAATTTTTTAATTAATTCAGTGTAAGTAGTCTCAGTGTGAAGTGTTGACAAGCACACAGCTGTGCACAGGAGTGTCTGGCCCCTTTGGCCCTCGTGCCCACCCATGGGCAAATCCCAATAGCCCCACCCTGCAGCCTTTCGGGGCAGTGCCCAGACACACAAACTATCTTAGGGTCACATTTTGACTGTGCCTTTCCTGTGTTTGGTCAGGATTAGACATTCAGAACTTTGCTCGGGCACTGCCCGCAGCACCCAGCACAGGGATACACTCACTGCTGTGAAGCTAGACAGCAGGCTCTGCCATGTGGCCAAGGTGTGCATGTATCTCATGTTCCTTCACAATGAAACTGTTCTATGACGTGTCCCAGAACATGTCCCCACAGTTGAGTGATGCTTGACTGTAGTAAGTTGCCTGCAAGCCTGTGAGGGTGTCCTTGGAGGCCGAGGTAGGAGGCATCAAAGTGATGCCTTTGAGTAGACAGGCCCTGAGTGCTGGTACTGCTGTCCAACAAACAGAAGTTTTTCACAGAGGGAACAAACAGATGCCCACGGTCACCCTTGTGGTGACTTGGACGCCCTGGAGCTGTAACCCTCCACCCCTGGCTGGTTCTGGGCATTCTTCCTTCAGGGCGGACTTTGCCTGTGGAGCTCCCTTGCTTCTGGTTCTTTGAAAGGTCTCTGAACGACATTTCTCCTGTATTTCCTTAGCCACATAAGAAGATTTTTGTTGCATGAGGGTGCCCCATTCCTCTCCTTCGGCACCAGGAAGGTGATGTTTACACTCCTTTAAGGAGTGTGAGTTGTCTTAGGCCAACCAGAAATTCGTCTTTCATTCCTGGTGACATGTTGAGAAGAAATTTCACTTGGCACGAAACCAATTACAGGCTGTAGGTTTCTACGGTATAACCCAAGGATTTCCAAACTGTTGTGAAGAATACCACTGTTCTTTGATTCAATAGAGTTTGCAAGTGGGGCGGTGGGGGCAGAATGGGGATCTGGTTGCCAAAGAAGTTTGGGGAATTCTGGGCTAAACAAAAATAGAGTTAAAATGTTTCTTTCACTTCAGGATTTATGACTAGGAGTCTGCTGTCCATTGTGAATTTCCTAGCGAGAGACTATCTTCAGGACTTTTTGTGTTACGTGATCATTTTTCTTCACACAGGATGCCATTCACAGGGTCCATAAGATCCCTCCCAGCACCCCTAGGATCTGCAGCATCCCAGGCTCTTCCACTGACCCCCAAAAGGTGGTTTGGCAGTTCTGTGCCACCTTCCCTCCTCCCACTGAAGCTGATGAGAAGGTTCATGGCTACATACCCCTTGAGAGAGTGGGACTTATCCCCACCCAGAGAGACACATTTCCACTTGGAGATGTGTTTTTCTGTGGCTGATCCAAGTTTATGTCTGGCCCTGGAGCTTGTAACCCAGCAGCACACTGAGCTCTCCTTAGCAGTGCTCAGGAGATAGCAGCCCTGAGAGCCCAGGGCCGGGCAGGGCCACCTCCCCCACATCCAGCAGCTCTGTGGTGGGCAGGGAGGGTGGGTTCCGGGGACATACCTTAGGGTTTCTCCAGTGTTTGACTCTTACTTTGTTTCCTGAAATAATTAGAAAAAAATAGTTTATGAAAAAGAGACTTGTGTACCTTGGATCCTGCGTGGCTCTGCCTTCAGTGCATGCATCCCAGCACCAGGGTTGGGGTGGGGACCCATTAGCACAGCAGCAGCACGGGACGAGCATCTTAGTTTGCACCCACCTGGCCTGGTGTTGTGGAGGGATGAGGGTAGCACCTTGGCTGGTTGTGAGTTACGGGGAATGAGGGGAAGAAAGGTCACGTGCCTGGGGCCAAGTGGCGTTACTGGAAGCTGTGCCCTTTGGCCTGACCTTGAGAGCAAAACAAGCATATGTGGCTACCCATTGGTCCACGAAGAATATGCCTGAGGTTTGGACTCTGTTGTTTTGAAAGTGTATGATATTCTTAGATACTTCTTTCAGTAAAACCCCAAATAGCAAAAATGCTTGTGATTACTTTGAACCCTTTGGGGAAAGAATTTGTGTGAGTGACTAAAAAGTAAACACAACTTAGTCACTATATTGTGTATTCACAGGGCTTTCTACAACTCTTGCTTCCTCCTAAGCGTAGGTAGTGCCATGCTCTGCGTGAACATGCATAGCCATATGCCTCATGCCCAGGTGCCCAGTTGAGCCTGTGTGTGTGCTCACACGCATGGCACACAGATGTGGCCCAGCAGGAGGTGATTGCATGGGCTGCCCATCGGATGACCTGGCTCAGCCTAAAGGCCTGTGTGTCCCATAGCACACAGTCCTCAGGGCCACCTTGCCCATCACCCTTGAGCTGTATACAGGCCGTGGCGTGTGCCTCCCCCCACGTGGCACCTGTTTGGGGCTTTCTTGGGGCTTGTGCCTTCACAGCTCTCTTTGAAGCAGACGTCTTGGTGAACTTTGTAGATTCTTTTATACCTGTCATCACAAGAAAACTCTGTCAAACCAGACAGTGAAGCAGACGTTGCCCAGTTGCTTAATCTAGGCTGTGCGAACTCAGGAAAATATGAAGGTGTTTGAGGAAAAAGCCATTATTTTCTTAATAAAATATTGCTGCTTATAGATGTATTAAAATATCCAACATAGAGGTCCTCTGATTTTTTAAGAATTTACTGATGTATAATATACATGAAATATACCCATTCTACTGTGCATTTTGGTGAGCACTGACAAAGTCTTAATGATAAAAAGATAAAATGTGAAATTTCAAAGACATGCCTTTGTTTGAAGCAGGCCACTTGGCCCAAGGCCTTGGGGAGGTATGACCTCAGTTTTCTGTTTGTGGGTATTTTGTAGAGAAGTTTGAGAAGCTGCAGGCTTACAGGCTTTGGACATGGGCATTGCAGCAGGAGGGCCTGATTTTAAGCCCTGCTTCTTCCATTTATTAACTAGGCTACTTTGAGCAAGGCTCTTAAGCTTTTCAGACTCAAGAGGGTTTTTTTGATTTGTTTTGTTTGTTTGAGACAGAGTCTCACTCTGTCACCCTGGGTAGAGTACAGTGGTGTCATTGTAGCTCACTGCAACCTCAAATTCCTGGGTTCAGCTGTGTGCTTGTGAATCACAGCTTGTGATCCTCCTGCCTCAGCCTCGTAAGTAGCTGGGACTATAGGTATGTGTAAGTTTGTGTAAAATGGGAATTTCTCATAACATGTCTCTCACAAGTTTGTGGATAAGAATGAAGGGAAAGTGTTTGGGCTCTTGTTAAAGCTCTCACATGTCAAGGAGCTCAGTGGGCAGTGCTCCAACTCACATGCTACGTGTGGGAGACACTTCAGGATAAACCCTGTAGTAAGACTTCTGCTTCTGGGAGGCTGAGGCAAGAAAATCGCCTAAGCCCAAGAGCTGGAGGTTGCAGTGAGCTGTGATGCCACGGCAATCTACTGAGGGTGACAAAGTGAGACTCTGTCTTTAAAAAAAAAAAAAGAAAAGAAAAAAAACTTCTGCTTCTACCCTTGAGAGAGTAAAAGGACCTGGAATTCACCTTCCAGTGTGAACAATCAGAGCAGTGGAGGCCTGACCCTGAGGGAAGAGAAACAAACCAGCCTGTGGTCAGCCCAGACCCAGGCACCTTTTCAACTGCGTTGCGGAAGGGAGGGGTCCAAGCAGGGTCACACTGAATCAGGACAAAGACTAGCATTGTGGAGGCAGGGGTAGCTGTCACTGTGGGGCAGAGTGCTGGGGAAGAGGGAGCTGTGCAGAGGAAGAGCTCTAGAAACCTGGATGAGGTCCCCTGAGCCATGGTCCAAGTTCAGGTGAGACCACGTGTAGCAAGGACTACTGAGGGGCTGAGCAGGTCCCAGGCCCAAGGAGAGAGCTCTTATTCACTAAAGGCCAACCCAGTGAAGCCCCACAAAGGCACACACAGACGTTGGCCAGAATTAATACCAGCATAAAGGCTACTCTGAATAACTTGTAAAAAGATCAAACTATACTCAAATAACTGCCTTGCAGAAGAAAACCAGCATTCTTGAAAAGAATACAAAAATTGGTCAGGTATGGTGGCTCTTGCCTTTAATCCTAGCACTTTGGGAGGCTGAGGTGAGTGGATTGTTTGAGCTTAGGAGTTCAGGACCAGCCTGAGCAAGAATCAGATCTTGTCTCTAAGAAAAGTAGCTGGGCGCTGTGGTGGGGAACCTATAATCTGAGGCAAGAGAATTGCTTGAACCCAAGAGTTTAAGGTTGCTGTGAGCTGTGATGCTACAGAACTCTACTGAGGGTGACAAAACAAGATTCTATCTTTAAAAAGAAATCCAGCATTTGGTAACATAAAATTTATAATGTCCAGCATCCAGTAAAAAAATTATGAGATATTCAAAGAATCAAAAAAAAAGTGACCCATAATATGGAGCAAAATAATTCAATAGAAAAAAACACAGAAATGAGAGTGATGAAAGAAATAGCAGATAAAGAACTTTAAATATATATCATAAATTTGGTCCACATGTCCAGTAAACTAAGAACACATATATTAGTGAAGAGAGAAATGGGTGGTCTAAGAAAGAAGGGAGCTTCTAGACATGGTAAAACATAGTATCTGAAATGAAAATTTTATTGACTAGGATTAATGGTAAATTAGATGCCACATAAGAAGAGATCAGTGACCTCAAATTCACAGAAACAGCATCTGTCCACAGTGAAGAACAGAGATGCAGGGGCCGGTGTGACATGGACAGGCTGGAGTGCCAGGAGAGGACAGAGATGCAGGGAGAGAAAAAGCATATGAAGAAATTACGGCCACATGTTTCCAAATTGACAAAAACTAAAAATCCAGAATTACAAGAAGCTTAACAAATTTCAGAGAATAGGCCGGGCATGGTGGCTCATGCCTGAAATCCTAGCATTCTAAGGAGACTGAGGTGGGCGGATAGCTTGAGCTCACAGGTTCCAGATCAGCCTGAGCAAAAAGCAAGATCCTATCTCAACTAAAAATAGAAAAAAAACGAGGCAAAAGGATTGTTTGAGCCCAAGTTAGAGGTTGCTATGAGATATGATTCTATGGCACTTTACCCAGGGCAACAGCTTGAGACTTGTCTCAAAAAAAAACAAAACAAATGAATTCCAGAGAATAAAAACACACACAGCTATACCAAAGCACATCATAGTTAAATTGTCCAAAAACAGAAATAAAGAGAAAATGTAAAAGCAGCCACAGGGGTGGGAGGGCACGTTATATGCAGAGGAACACAATTGAGAATGACTGGCTTCTCACCTGAAGCCACTCCAGCCGGAGCACAGGGGAGTGACATCTCTAATGGGCTGAGAGGAAAACGCAACTGTCAGCCAAGAACTGTACAGTAAGCAAATGCATCCTTCAAAAATGAAGGTGAAATAAAAGCTTTTTTAGACAAAGCAGACAAAAGCAGAGTGAATTCATCTCTAGTAGACTTGTGCTAGAAGGAATGGCACACTGTATCCTTTCAGCAAAAGTAGAGGGTCCCAGTTGGAAGCTTGGATCTACATAGATGGATGAATAGTGCTGGGGATGGTGGACAGGCAGGTAAACACAAGACTGCTCACTTTCACCACTGGAAAATGCAGTTGTCTGTTGAGAGCACAAAGGACATTGTGCAGTTCATAGCCCACGTGGAAGTAAGAAGCCTGACGATGGTAATTCAGAGATGGGAGTGGGAAGAGGGGAAGCCTGTTGCTGTCATGCTGTTGTAAGAACCTGCCATTATACTGAAATCATATACTAGTAACTAAAGGTAGATTGTGATGAGCTGAAGATGTGTACCTAAATCCTGGAGCAACCACTACAAAATAAGCCAAGAAATATAACCGATTAGCCAGTAGTAAAAGAGACTGGCAGACAAAGCAGGACACAGCTATATGTTAAATACGAGAAAACCACTTTACCCGTGCAGACAGGTTGAAGGACAGAGAACTTCTGGTGAGCTAAGGAGCCCCTTGCTGAACACTTCCTGAGGCACCTAGCCTCAGTGAACCTTCCAGTCACTAGCAAGTGCTGCTGGAAGGGTGTGGGCCCCAGCACACAGAGTCTGAATCCGGTGCCTGCTAGTACAGCCCCCCCGAATCTCAACACAGACCAGTATCTGTGCTGGATGCGTGGTGTCGAGCCTGGCTACCTGGCCCTGCCCTCCTACAGCCCTTCTTCCACAGGGCATCCAGAGTGGTCTTTATAGACATAAGCACATCTGTCTCTGCCCTGCTCAGAGCCCTTCTGTCACTCCTCATTTCGGGGAGAACAAGTGCCAGCTTTCCAAGGCCCTTCACCCTCTTGCTGCTTTCCACCTTGCTTGGTGGGCCCAGCCCGGCTGGCCTCTTCGCTATCCCCATGGGACCCAGGCAGCTCCTGGTCACTGGTACTGTGCTCCCCTCCTGTCACCTTCTGGGCCCTGTCCACCTGCCTCTGGCTCTCCTAGTCTGTTCAGCTCTCCTTTTCCCAGCACCCATCACACTGCATGCTGGGTGCTGTTTGCTGTCTGTCCCTTATCTAGAACATAAGGATCAGAGGGACAGGACTGCAGTCTTTTCTGGTCTCAGATGTGTGCCAAGTGTCTGGGAGTGCCTGCACACAGCTGGCACTTGGGGAGGGAGCTGTTCACTGACTATTGAAGTCAACAACAGACTGACTGTTTTGTGTCACTCTTCCTTGCAGCCCATTTTCCAGGTGGGAAACAAGCATGAGTGATTTGCCCAGGGACACATCTGAGTTAATGGCACAGCAGGGACTGGCATTCTCACATGCTGTGTGTTTTTCCAGAGGGCTCTATGGAAGAGACAAGGGAAAGGTCATGTTCATAAGGTCTTTACCCTTCACAGGGGCTATAGCTGAAGCCTGTGGGAGAGGCAGGCTGGGGACTGGAGGCCAGGGCCAGGGACTCTGCTCTTCACCACTGCTGCTGCCACCGGCTACATGGACAGAGGCCATTTACTCAGTCTTCCTGCCTCACTTTGCTAATGTATCCCAAGGAGGGAACTGGTGGTCAGACAGGGCCCTTCTGTGACTGACTACCACCCTCCTCAGGGCTAGGTGGGCAGACGTTGGGAAGGCATGTTGAAAAGTCAGGACACTCTACATGTGTAAACAGGCAGAGGACAGAGAGCAACTCACATGTGGTGACAGATGCCACCCTCCCAGACTGGAAAGGACTTTGTCTCCGAGAACAGCCGAGTGCAGGGGCGAGGCACCTTTTTGCAGGCTGCAGGCACAAAGCAGAAGGCTTAGGAGCTATGCTGAGGGTGGTATCTTCCCAGCCCCACCGTACAGACTCTGTCTGAGGGAGAGACTCCAGCAGCCTGCCTGGATCTGGGGTCTGCACCTGCTGTTTCTTGAGCTGCAGGCCCCATCTCCAGGTGTGGCAGCTCTGGTCTGGGCATCCTAGAGGCTAGTCCCCTTAAGGCCAAGAGGCCATGGGGTGCTGTGATGAGATGGGAGCCTCCCTGCCTATCCTGGCACTCAGGACATGTGCTGGTCTAAGGAGTGTGTGTCCTCTTGGGCCTGCTCTGTGACTGTATGTTCTGGTGCAGGGTTGTTCAGGCTCTTGCTATTGGTGGCACCTTCTATCCAGCACACCCATCTCCCTGCCTGGCACTCAGAAGCTTTAGGCCCCTGGCCTGACACCTCAGAGGCCCCCCACAGCAAACCCACCTGTGACCCAGTGGTCCTGGGGTTGTCATGGGCTGTTGTGACAGGTGTCCTGAGCCCAATTCCGGACTTACCAAGCTCACAGCGTCTGCCTTTGAAGCCCGGTGCACAGTCACAGCTGTGGGTCCCAGTACCCTGCACACATGTGCCTCCGTTCTGACAGGGGCTTCCTGAGCAGTTCCCTGGGGCAGCTGGAAGCAGAGGCCACACAAGGTTAGTCTCTGGGACATCTGGAAGCTGCAGCATGGACATGTGTCCCCCTCTGTAACCTGGCCCGAGATGCAGGGAAGCTGCTCTCCCTGTAGTGACAGGCCTGTCCCTCTCCTGCTGTGGCACATAGCAGTGGGCTCTCAAACATGACTAGGGTGGACCTACTTCAGGTATCCAAAGAGAGCAGAGGGGAAAGGACAGGCCAAAGCATGTCTGGCCTAGACCTCATCACAAGGAAAGAAGAGAAAAAGGAAGAAAGGAGATAAAGGGGAGGTGGGCAGAAGAGGCAGGACCCCTGGTGCTGAGACCCCCAGCCCACACCCCCCCCCCACTTGTCTGGCAGCACCCTACATGGGGTCTCCGGTTGGCATTTGGGCCCTCCTGGTCCTCCTGTCCACAGCCCTTGGCATGGAGCCAGGCCCTTGCTCAAGGTGGCTGCACCGCATCCTTACCACATTTGGCTGCTAGTATGTCATTTTTTTCTAGCTTCATAAAGATTTGTTTTACGTTTTATTGGTTTACTTTTTAACTTAACAAACATTGAAAAACAGGAGCGAGTCAGAATTGTGTCTACCCCACTTCACCTAATGCTGAGCCAGTCCTGCCCCCCACCCTGCTGGCCTGTCCCCATGCTGGCCCTGGGTTTCTCTCCCTGGCGGGCTCCCCTCCTTCCTCACTGGATCTATTTCCCCCTTTTCCTCCCTCACATAGTCCTCTGGGACTTTTCTTGTCTTTTTGATTTTCCTGATGTGCTTACAACAAGTTATGGGCCTCTAGAAAACGTCTCATGAAAATTTCCAAACCACAACCCGTGGAGTGTGAAGAGCCCTATGCACTCAGCTTCAATGATGATCAAGGTTGGCCAGTCGTCTTTCATCTATTTCCATCCTTTTGTCACCTTCTCTTTTCTCTTGTTGAAGAATTTCTAGATAGTTTACAGATATTATTTACCATTTCACCTGCACACAGGTCAGTGTGTATCCAATACTTCACATAACCATGAGGCTATTACTACAAATTAGCAGTAGTTCCTAGGCCATGGTCACGTTTTTCAGATCATCTTAAAATGTCCTTTATGGCTGCTCTGATGTCTTGCGGGCTCATAGAGTTGACACTCTGCCTTTGTTTGATGGATCTCAAGACTCTGTTACCTATACCTTTTACTCTCCTCCCCCCTTACTGAAGAAACAAGGTCATTTTTCCTGTAGAGTTCAGCTCCTAGATCTGACTCACTGTGCACTGTGTCATTGACTTGTCCCTGCCCCTGTCTCCCGGAACCCCTCTCTAATTAACTGGACAGAAGGGTTCAGTGGGACCCAGGCTTAGGTGGTCCGTGTAACAGGGAGGCCCACAGGGAGACTCATGGGCCGTCAGCCACACCAGGGAGTGTGATACCTCTGAGTCCTGCTTGAGCGATGTGAAGACTGCCCACTTGGTCAGCATTGGAGGCTTGCTCACTCCAGAAGAGAGTCCTGTGGGCCTTGCTTGCACCTGACAGTTTGAGCAGCCGTCAAGGTCCCTGAGCTAAGGTCCATCACCAGGGTGGTGCCTGACTCTGCCTTGGGCAGCTGGAGAGTCACCTGTGAGGACAGGCTTTGCTCCAGCCACCCTAGGGCCCCCTGGGCTGGGATCCATTCAGGCAGGGCAGGAGAAATGCTCCAACCTTTTCCTTTATGTGCCAGCAGATAGTTCCCAGCAAGCACTAGAGTTGACCAACAAGGTATTTTTCTTTGCAAGCATCTTGGTGATCACATGGGTTTCTGTGCCCTTGGTGGGGTCAATCCACTGCCGTCACTGTGGCAGCCCTCTCAGGTCAGTTCTTCAGCCCTTTGGACACAGTCCCAGCTGTTTTGAAAGCTTGCTTGCTTTTTACACAATACTGTGTCCTGGGACAATTTTGCCCATATCCCACTTCAGTCTCGGGATTTCTCCAAAGGTCTCTGGTTCCTCTGGGAAGAGCAAAACCTAGCACCCACAGTCTGGGTGCTCCTGGGCATCCATCCCTGCTGTTGGCTTTTTCTGGAACAGGACTGAGAAATCGTATTTTTAAAATATAGACAAATTGTGAATTTATACCAATATTTCCAGTCCAAATAACACAATTAAATTTAAAAACAAGGTTTTAAACTCCTTGGATTTCAGATTTTTATTTCTTTCACTGAAAATTATGGTGACATTAACGTTTATTTTCTTCATCCTACAACATACATGTACTAGTTTCAAGGCCAGTTTTACTCCCTTAATGATACCAGTATCACTATTAGCACCAAGATTTCTCGGCAATGTTTCTCATCCCGAGGCCACACTCCACTGGGTGAGTGGTTAGACTGCTGTTATTAAAATTGCTTAAAAAGATACTTTTTTCCTGTGTGGTTCTGCCATCAACACTATAAATAGGTTATTTGTTTCAGTTTGTTTTCAATTTTTAGGTGTTCCCTTTTCTTTTTTAAATTTCAGATTGTTACAGGAGTCCATACAGTTTGAGGATGGAGTCAGAGTTAGAGGTGTGCCGGGTACCAGAAAGTGTGCAGTACACCCAGGAAGTGGGTGGGAATTTACCCTTGCCCTTCCCCCCCACCCCTTAAATTCCATTAAGTTTTTCTTCCCTAAGAACTTGTAGGTGTTGAACAACTAGTTCCAACTTAGTACTGAGTACACGTGGTGTTTGTTTTTCCTTTCTTGTGATAACTTCACTTAGGAGAATGGTCTCCAATTCCATTCAGGCTGTTACAGTTCATTAACCATTGAGGAACTGATGGGCACTTGGGTGCTTTCCACATCCTTGCGATTGTGAATTGTGCCGCAACAAACATTCAAGTGCAAGTGTCTTTTTTTTTTTTTGAGACGGAGCCTCAAGCTGCCCCCCTGGGTAGAGTGCCATGGCATCACAGCTCATAGCAACCTCCAACTCCTGGGCTCAAGCGAGTCTCCTGCCTCCGCCTCCCAAGTAGCTGGGACCACAAGCGCCCGCCACAGCGCCCGGCCATTTTTTGGTTGCAGCCATCATTGTTGTTTGGCGG
>CAUYQV010146711.1:0-17931 GCA_963574575.1 Galagoides demidoff
TTGTGGCGGGCGCCTGTGGTCCCAGCTGCTTGGGAGGCGGAGGCAGGAGACTCGCTTGAGCCCAGGAGTTGGAGGTTGCTATGAGCTGTGATGCCATGGCACTCTACCCAGGGGGATAGCTTAAGGCTCCATCTCAAAAAACAACAACAACAACAACAACAACAACAACAACAAAAGACCCAGTTTCTTTATTTCATCTGTAGATTTTTTTCATATATATACTTTTTTTTTGATGACTTTTGTTCTATTTTAAAGTCACCTTATTGAACGGTATACCATGAAATCAATAGTTGTCCATCGAGGAAATTTACCAATGGAGCTCTCTTCCACTGGTGTGTATATTTTAATTTGTCTCATGTGGGTGTCTTCCATTCTGGTGATTGGCTAGAACAGCAATCTGTATCGTGAATGTGCGGGTTGGCTTCTTATGATTATCAGTTAAGGAACATGAATGCAACCACTTGGTTCCACCAGTTCCAGTTGCCGAATTTCTTGAAGGTTATGAAAATTATTTCCTACCCTGACTGAAATCTTGCTTGGAGTATAGCTTTCATCAGATTTGTAGTCTGCGTAAATACACAATGTCTTCACTGTTGTTTTTCTTCTGAATTGAATGTTCACTAAATGTGGCTGGGAACCATCTGATTGCCAGTTAAGTTTCTAGATTGTCATCTCGTAATTGATCAACTCCAAATCCTGGCTTGCAAGATGAGAGTGACCAAACAGCTTGTGACCCGATTTCCCGTACTGTTCCAGTCCTTTCCAACCGCTTTGGGTCCGCACCAGGAGGTGTTTTGTTTGGTGTGGTCCTGTTTTAAATATTCTGGCATGCCACAACTGAGGTTCTCGAGACCTCCGCAGCTCCGTGCCACTCCCACCAGGCTTCTAAGGACTACCCGGTTTCCCAACTACCCATATATGTAATTTTCAAAACTAGATGTTTGCTCAAACAAAGGTGCACATACATACACACATGTACACATATAATGTTATAATGTACATGTGTATTTAGTATACCCCCTTTGGGAAATTAACTTTTGGAGTTGCTAATTAAGCATGGTTTGGGTTTTTATATAAAAAGTTCAAATGCTTATGTCCTACACTTTTAGAAAAAAGCCAAGATTGATTGAAGGAAACTTTAAAAGTTGGCGTTATCATTGTCCACACTTGTCTTATAGATCGCACACTTAGACACAGGCCTTCACCTGTGCTCTCTCCCTCAGACACACACACACACACACTCCATCTGCTGTTTGCACGGAGAAAGATATAAAGGACTGGAAATGCTGGGGGGAGAAAAAAGATGACACAACTCCCTGGGAAGCCTAGCTATGAATAATATATTGAATGAGCTAATGAAAACTCAGTTCTTCTGCCGGGGCTTTTAGAACAAATGGTAGGAAAACAGATCTACTTAAAAAAAAGACAGCTTTGAATGATCTGAAATATCCTTTAGATGACATTTAATTGGAAGGCTTGAAGTTTTCTACTTATTTCCAAAAATCAGTTTTCCCTGGGTGGGATAGAGAGACCTAAAAGGTGTGAGGTTGTGCTTGGCAGCGAGTCCTTGGATACCAATCTTTCAATGCCATGTCAGGTGTATCAATACAAGCAGGCAGTTCAGACAGACAAGTGTACTCTGCAGGGGTCATGACACAGGGGAGGGTCTGAGTAAACCCTCCCATTTTGAGGGGGCTGTTTAAAAATAGCAGCCTTCACCAAAGAAGAGCAGCCTGAGTGATGAGGGCAGTGACCTATGCTCTGCGAAGAACGGTCGGAAGAGTTCAGAATGTTCGATTAGATAAGAGGATACTCAGAGATGGAACGAGGTGCACTCAAATTTTTAAATGGTTGTCCTGGAGAAGGGGTGGGGAGAGCTGACTCGATGTGTGTCATGCCAGAGGACAAAGCAGGACCTCTGAAAGGCAGACTTGGGATCTAAGTAAAAAAAAAACAGGTTAGGTTTGTAACAGATAGAGCTGCCTCGCGTGGCGGTGAGAGACTTTGTGCGGTGGTGAGTTCCCTGTTATTCTAAGTGCTCAAACAACTGGGGACAGGTTTGATGAGATGACCTTGGGGAATTTTTACTGACTTTAGGTTCCAGAGAGGGAAGAAGGCCCGGTTCTGTAAGCACTTTTTAAAGCAATCAGTTGAGCAAAACCCTATGCCAGCAGCAAGCCAAGCACAGAGAGATAGGAGTTTAATTAAAATTGCCCAAAGAACTGTGATGCTGCCCTTGTCCTGCTTTCCCACCTCAGCACAACTCACTGATGAGTGCTCACCATCTTGGGCCCATCCACAGTGCATAGAAACTGCCTCCGTGCACAACTGCCTAGTCGGTGTTCCTGCCTGACCAGCTGGGACCTGCAGAGGCAGCTTTTAGGGCTAGTTGTAAATATGGTTTGCAGTTGGTTTGAGCTTACGTTAAAAACAAACAAAAAAAAAACGACAGCAACTTTCTCAGACTTCCTGCCACACTGGACTTTCTGAGCTAAGCCAGGGGCTAGAACAATGCAAATGGCAGACTTCAGGGCATTAAAGGCCACTGCTCCCCAGTTTTGTGTTCCTTGACTTGGTTTGTGATTAAAGAGGGACTATATCTTTGTCCAGAGGTGGTCAGAGGAAACTCTAGGCTGGCAGATGAGATCTGTCAGCATCTCGAGGACCCTGCTTCTTGCCCATGCATCTTGGCAAGTTGATGCTTTTCCTTACCTGTCATCACTTTTTTTTTCTCTGAACCCAGGATGAATTATTACAAATACAATGCTGGCTATTAAAAATGATAAAATATGGCCAGCATGAAATGATTTATTCAGATCAGAGTAAATGATTAATTCAAATCAATTAATTCCAAAAAAATTCCATTTGTACAAATATGTCATTAAAAATGTCCACCAAATAGAAACTAAACTGCTATAGTGGTGACTCCTAAGAGGGCACTTGGGGAGGGTGAGAAGAGATGGGGGTTTTTTTTGCAGTTTTTGGCCGGAGCTGGGCTTGAACCCACCACTTCTGGCATATGGGGCTGGTGCCTTACTCTTTTGAGCCACAGGTGCCATCCAAGAAGAGATGTTTTACCTGCTGAATTCTGTTTTGCGTTGCTTGAGGTTCTCCTTGGCAGTGAGCTTGTGCTTTTATATTAATAAACATATTGCCATTTTGAAAAAGAAAGACATGTCCACCAAGAAGATGGCATTGGGTTTAAATTGTGATACCCACAAGACTTTTATTTACTTTACCAGAGAAAGCTGGGGTAGTCTGTAAAAATAAAACTTTCAGAACTTGCTACATTTTAAACTTATGATTCCTTTGTGCCTGCGTATTACTGACATGTCTGAAAGTACATAAGGTTTGATAAATGCCCTAAGAGGTGGTTGTTCACAAATGGGATCAGGTGATCACAAAACACTTTTCTAATCAATTTTTTTTGTCCTTTATAGAACTTATTGGGCTGCCCTGGGTATGCTTTATATACACAATCATGAGCCTGGCTGCCCTGGTTTTCGTCATTGTGTTTATACCTGAGACAAAGGGATGTTCTTTGGAACAAATATCAATGGAGCTGGCAAAAGCGTAAGTATTCGGCGTGTCAGTTTCTCAACATACTCTTTGGTCAAAAATGCAGCTTCTCTGTATACTAAGTAATGATGCCTGGAGTTATTTTAACATATTCCCTTTGGTGCATGTCTCAAGGTGTAATTCTGATTTTCCTGCCTTGTAATTTGGGTGGTTCCGCTAACGCAGTCAAATAACCATTGCTTTCTAACAAGGGAATTTTTTTTTTTAATTTTAGATTACTACGAGGGTACAGATAACTAGGTTACATTGTTTGCATTTGTTAGGTAGAGTACAAGTTGTAGTTGTGCCCCTCACCCAGGAGGTGTTCCATATACCCTCGTATTGTGCTTGTTAGGTGAGATAATTTTTTTTTCAGTCTCACTATGTTGCCTGGGCTAAAGTGCAGTGGTGTCATCGTAGCTCACCACAACCTCAAACTCCAGGGCACACATGGTTCTCCTGCCTCAGCCTCTAGAGTAGGAGGCACCTGCCCCGACACTTGGCTAATTTTTCTATTTTTTTGTAGAGATGGGGTCTTGCTCTTGCTTTGGCTGGTCTCGAACTCCCGGCCTCAAGTATTCCCTCCACCTTAACCTCCTAGTGTGTTAGGATTACAGGCATGAGCCACAGTATCCCGCCTAAACTTTCAAAACTCTACATAATCATTGCAGAACCTCTTCCATCTCTCTGGTTCCACAACTCAGGTTTATTTGGGGTTTTGTGTAGATCTTAGGATACCAGAGGCCTCAGCCCTTCCATCTCTATCAGACTTTTAGGTCTCCGAGCTCTAAATACTTGCTGAAGGAAAGATTAGCAGAAAAATTCTTGGGCTTTCACCATCTACAATTGTTCTAAATATTGCACATTCAAGGTAATGTTAAAAAAAGATAAAGTTTCTTATGTGAATAGACATTTATTTAGAAAACTAGTTAAATAAATTTCACATGGAAAGGCCGTTTAAACAATTTAACTTAAAAGTAAAACAATTTAAGAAGTGGGCCCTGGGAAACTCCCTTTTCTTTTAGTACTAACTGCTAGTATTTCTTTTAGTTTAAGTGCCAAAACCGGGCCTGGGGAGAGAGGTGACACACAGGGGCTAGGAATGAAGGAGAACTTGTTATTCTTCCTAGGATTAAATCATTTCACTCAGAAATGTAGGAATACTTGTTCTTGAGTTTTAACGAGAGAAAATGACATTTTTACAGTTTGTGATTTTCTTTTAAAAATACTTTCGAAACACTGGAGAGAAATGTTTATGAGTACAGATACTGCGGGCGTGGAGCTTCTTCAGCTTTTAACTGAAGGTGAATTGATGGCAGGCGTATGTGCGTTTATGTGCGGGTATTGGCCAAATTGTTAATCTTGGTATACTAAGGGGTGATAGGAAGTAGAACTGTGGAAAATTTTCACTTTGTGTTTTAGAAAAAGTAGAAAAAAGTCTCTCAATTCAAGCCATGGGTAAATATCAAATTGTAGGGCTAATTTTTGTTCCAGATGAGGCTGTTTTATAAAAAATAAATAAATAAATAAAATGAAAATGATTCATTTACAGTGAGAAATATAATTTCCGGGAAGGCTGGACACACCGTTGGCCTGACCAACACATTATCCGGCTCTATGTAAGCTGAAGCCAAATGACGGGATTTCTTGGTGAACAGAGAATCTAAAGGAGATGCTTAATTAGCGATACACGATTTAAATCATTAATGACCCCAGACTTGGATAACTTGACGTATCCATCTATAAACTGGCAACAGTCCTGACAGAGTCAGGCCTTTGCCAGACTGAGATGGTGGGACACCAATGACTCGCCAATCTATGAATCTTCCTTCGTTTCCCTCCTTCTTTAAAACTGTTTCACATCAGTTACAATAGAGCACCCCTCGTGTGGTGGCTTAAAACTACTCAGTATTTGCTGTGATTCTTTGATTTGCCTGGGCGGTGCCTCTGCTTCGTTCCTGGCCTCACTTGTGGCTCCACTGGCAGGAGGGCCCAGGGCCACACAGGATGTGACCACACAGCTGGCAGCAGGTGCCAGCTGCCCGTGGGAGCTTCAGTTCTCCTCCTGGGGGAGGCTGTGTGGCTTCCTCGCATGGCAGGCGTGGGCAGCACCCTGTGGTATTGAAGGCAGATTGACCTTCTGGAGCTGCCGTGGTGTCATTTCCACCACTTCCTACTGTCAGTACAAGTCCCAAGGCCAGCCCAGATTCAAGGGTGAAGAAATAGACCTCTTGACGAAATGAAGGGCAAAAGGTGACCACGTTTAATCTTTCACACACGCCTGTTCTTTCTTGAAATTACCTTTTAGGGGCGGTGCCTGTGGCTCAAAGGAGTAGGGCGCCCAGCCCCATATGCTGGAGGTGGCAGATTCAAACCCAGCCCCCACCCAAAACAAACAAAAACAAACAAACAAAAAAATTACCTTTCAGCTCCTGTGAGTCTTCTTCACCGGGTGCCCTCCGACTTACTGACCTGACTCTCTTCTCCTTGTCTCTCCTTCTCTTCCTCTGCTGTAGTGATCTTTGAACATTTGGCCTTATGTCCTTATGCCTTAAGAGTCAACTCAAAGCCTCGTCCTCGAAGCTCTGAGTAACTCTAGCTCCAGGAAGCATTTCTTTGTTCTGGATTTCCATTATTTTCTAGTCCCTTTTTTCCTATACTGCCTTCTAGCCCTCTTGTGGTTTCAGCTCTTTAACTAGGTTATGAAGTTTCAGGTTCCACAGGTGCTTTCTGCCCACTGCCTTCCTTATGTAAACTCTGCAATGCCTACCTCAATAACGGTTACTAACAGGTGATTAAAAAGTATCCACTGTTTTTTTTTTTAGAGACAGTGTCTCGCTTTATCGCCACCCTTGCTAGAGTGCCGTGGCGTCACAGCTCACAGTAACCTCTAACTCCTGGGTTTAGGTGATTCTCTTGCCTCAGCCTCCCAAGTAGCTGGACTACAGGTGCCCAGCACAACGCCCAGCTTTTTTTTTGCAGTTTGGCTGGGGCCAGGTTCGAACCCAACACCCTCAGTTTATGGGGCCGGTGGCCTACTCACTGAGCCACAGGTGCTGCCCCCACTGTTTTGATAACGTGTTTCTTTGGCTTCCAAGAAAATCCATCTATGTGTGTGTACTTTTGAACTGTCCCATCTAATACCCCAGGGAGCAAAATTCCTTTAAAAATAAAGTTTTGTTAAATTTCTTGTGAACACTGAAGAACCAAGGCAAGGGCAGAGTAGTAATGATTTCACTGAATGCCACTAAAGGCCTGCTTTACTCTGTGCTCTTTAAAACGTCTAACTGGAAAGCAGAATGTTCTGTATGAGTTAAGATTAAGAAATTTTCAAATCTATTTTTCTTTTTTTTTTGAGACGGAGCCTCAAGCTATCCCCCTAGGTAGAGTGCTATGGCATCACAGCTCATAGCAACCTCCAACTCCTGGGCTCAAGCGAGTCTCCTGCCTCCGCCTCTCAAGTAGCTGTGACCACAGGCGCCCTCCACAATGCCCGGCCATTTTTTGGTTGCAGCCATCATTGTTGTTTGGCAGGCCCGGGCTGGGGATTCGAACCCGCCACCTTTGGTGTACGTGGCTGGCGCCTTAGCCGATTGAACCACAGGCGCCGAGCCCAAATCTATTTTTCATATAGGATTATTGAAATGTATCAAATTGCAAACCAGAAGCTGGGAATAGTGGCTCATGCATGTAATTCCAGTGACTAGGGAGGTTGAAGCAGGATTGCTTGATGCCAGGAGTTTGAGGCTAACCTGGGCAACAGAGCAAGATCCCATCTCTTAAAAACAGATCAAAAAATTGCAAACCAACTAAAATTTGAAGACAGAACTAGGTGCAGCATGGTGGGTCCCTCCTGTAATTACAGCACTCTTGAGAGGCTGGGGAGGGAGGACGGCTCGACTTCAGGAGTTTAAGACCAACCTGGCGATAGCAAGACTTTGTTTCTCAAAAAAATAAAATAAAATAAAAAATCAGCCAGGCATACTGGCATGTGCTTATAGTCTCAGATATTCAAGAGGCTGAGGCAGGAGGATCACTTGAGCCCAGGAACTTGAGGCTACAGTGAGCTATGATGATGTCACAGCACTCTAGTCTGGGCAACAGAATGAGATCTTGTCTAAAAAGAAAGAAAGAACTTTTCAAGACAGAACTTACGAAAACCTAATCTTTCCATATAGTGGGCTTCCAGAATGAGATATTTCTTATGAACAATGATGTGGGTATCTAAAACTCAACACGATTTATTATTTATTTATTTTTTGAGATACCCTGGGTAGAGTGCTTGGTGCTGCTCTGCAGCCTCCTCCCCCCACCCTACCAATAAAGACCTTTCGTACAAGCAAAAAAAAAGAATCATATTTGTTATTTTAAAAAATTATTTCAGAGCTGGACACAGTGGCTCATGCCTATAATCCTAGCACTCTGGAAGGCCAAGAAGGGTGGACTGCTTGAGCTCAGGAGTTGGAGAGCAGTCTGAGCAAGAGTGAGACCCCATCTCTACTTAAAAAAAAAGAGAGAGAGAAAAACTGAAGCAACAGGATCTGGAGACCAAAAGTTTGATGTTGCTGTGAGCTGTGATGCCATAGTACTCTATGAAGGGTGAAAAGTGAGAGTCTCAAAAAAAAAAATTATTTTAAAATATTTAGGGGGTAGAGATGTTTTGATACATGGCTTGAGTCAGTGTTGTAAGTGAGCCCATCCATCTGTTAGGTGGGTTTCTACCCTTCTCCTCCTCCCCACTTCTCCCTGCTTGGTTTCCAATGACTTTTTCTTTCCTCTGTGTACTTGTGTGCCCATTGGTTAATACAGCACATGTGGTGTTTGTTTTGCCATTCTTTATAGATACTTCACTTAGGAAAATGGTCTCCAGTTCCTTTCAAATCACTTGAAAAGGCATTAACTCAGCCTTCTTTATGGCTGAGTAGTAGCGTGTATATATATATATACACACAGTATATATGTCACCTTCTATCAATCCACTAATGAATTGATGGGCACATGGGCTGATCCCACATCTTTGCAATTGAGAATTGTGCTGCAGTAAACATTTCAGTGCAGGCGTCTTTTTCAGAAATGACTTCTTTTTCTGTAACTTTTGAGTTATGCAATTAGTCAATAAATCTAGACCCTCTCCAAGAAAGCTGTAAGTTGACTATCAGGAGAGGATCGAAAGCTAAAGGTACGGCCAATGCCAAAGAGACTAAACGAGTATTGCAAGGTTTGTATTGAAGAACAAAAATACCTAAGGGCATTGGTGGGGAAAATTCTGAAAGGTGAGGTGGAGAGGCTGTTCTACAATTTAAATCATTATAGCAGCAGTAGTACCAGCAGTAGTACCAACGAGTGTGTGTGTGTTGTAGGGAAGCCCAGTACCAAGGGCAGAAAAGTTGCTTTTAGAATTCTTGGTAAACCCCAAATTCATGCAATACTAGGGAGGCAGTTGAAGCAGCACGTTGGTAAAAGGCTTTTAAAATGAAAATGTAAGCAGCCTGGCTTATGGAAGCTGACCAATATATGAAGTATGTATGTTAAACAAAAGATAAAAAATAAACAAGTTATCCAGTTAGTTAAGAAAATGTGAGGTGGTAGACAGCCCCTGGGACTTGCTAGTGCACAGAAGCTGATGTGACCTTCAACAGTGAGGAAAAGTACTCCCAGTAAAGGGAGTCCTTACTAATTTAGAAGGCAATAAAACAATGAATCAACTTTTGTCACCAGAGTAACAGTCATGTATAAATCTCAAAGACTGTTTCTAAGAAGAAAGGAAACCATAACATCAAATTAACTTCACATTTGATTCTACACATTGCTTAACATTTTCCTCTGTCGTATTTGGCGTTGGGTTCTCTTACTCCTATTTCTACACAGCTGAGAAAACAAATAGTCTTCCAAGGATGTTAAGTTTCCTATAAAATAAACAGTGATTCAGCTGAGAGGTCAGTAAAGATATCTGCAGTAATGTCATTAGGAAGGATTTTATTTTGAACTTCTGCCTGGCCAGCAACACAATCAAAATAGTATGTTCACCATCTTTGCTATTTCAGCTTTGATTTTATTCAGTTTTTTTTCCCCCAGGGTAAGCAGGCATTAAATGGAGAGAAAAAACAAGTTAATGTTTTGTAAATATTCTAGCTCTAAGGCCTAAATTTATTTTCACTTTGAGTAGTTAATTTGACGTGCCATTTCTTCATTCACTCATCTACGTTGTTCATGTATTCAGTAAATGCCAGGCACTGACCTAGGTTCTAAACATTGTCATTGAGCACAACTGCCCTGAGAGTTCAAACATGCTACTTAGAAGGTGACTGGGTAGGGGACAGCTACTTTCAACTTGGTGATCTCAGAAGGTTATTCAGAGAGGTAACATTTCAACTTATCAGGAAGGTGTGTGGGCTTTTACTTCCAAACATATCCAGAGCCTGACCACCTTCACTGCTTCCCTGATTGGGGTCACCATGATCTCCTTCCTGTATTACTGCAGTAGCCACCCTACCTGGTCCTGCTCCACCCTTGTACACCTCCAACTTGCTTTTTTTTTTTTTTTTGAGACAGAGCCTCAAGCTGTCCCCCTGGGTAGAGTGCTATGACATCACAGCTCACAGCAACCTCTAACTCCTGGGCTCAAGTGAGTCTCCTGCGTCAGCCTCCTGAGTAGCTGGGACCACAGGCGCCTGCCACAACACCCAGCTATTTTTTGGTTGCAGCCATCATTGTTGTTTTGGCAGGCCCGGGCTGGATTCGAACCCTCCACCTTAGGTGTATGTGGCTAGCGCCTTAGCCGCTTGAGCCACAGGCGCCAAACCCTCCAACTTGTTTTCTACCCAGCAGCCAGAGCCATCCCTCTAAATAACACCCAGGCATTCCTTTGTTCACACCCTCCAGTGGCTCTCTGTCCAACATGCTTACATCCCACAGCCTTGCACATCCTCTCTGCCCCCTCTGCCCTCACAGCCTCACTGGCCCAAAACAGCAGCCCAGACACACCAGGCATGCTCAAGACTTGTTGGACTTGGCACTGTTTCTCTGTCCGGAGTTCTTTTCCATGGATAGCAAGCTCACATTTCATCCCCTTCAGGCTCGTCATATCACTCTATTTAAAAACATTTTTTTTTCTTTTTGAGACAGAGTCTTACTATGTCACCCTCAGTTGAGTGCCATTGTTTCACAGCAACCTCCAACTCTTGGGCTTGAGCGATTCTCTTGCCTCAGCCTCCCAAGTAGCTGGGACTACAGGCGCCCGCCACAATGCCCGACTTTTTTTTCTTTTGGTTGCAGTTGTCATTGTTTGGTATGTTCACCATCTTTGCTAGGTTTGAACCCACCAGGCTAGGTTTGAACCCACCAGCTCCGGTGTATGTGGCTGGCACCCTAGCCACTGAGCTACAGGCACTGAGCCTTAAAAACATTTTTTATCATTATTTTTAGAGAGTCTTGCTATGCCAACCAGGCTGAGTGCAGTGGCATGATTGTAGCTTACTGCTGCCTCAACTCCTGGGCTCAAGGGATTCTCTCACCTCGGCCTGCAGAGTAGTTGAGACTATAGGTGCCTTTCACCATCCTTGGCTAATTAAAAAAAAAAAATGTAGAGATGGGGTCTTGCTATGTTGCCTAGGTTGGTCTGGAACTCCTGGACTCAGGCCTCAGCCTCCAAAAGTGCTGGGAATTATAGGCCTGAGCCACTGCACCTTGCCTGTGTCACATTCATTATTTACACATGAAATCACCTCAGACAATCCTGTTATTAAAAAAATCAAATCAAATCACAACCATGTACCCAACTCTGCACCCACTTTCCAATCATTCAGTTTGAAACAAAGCAGAAATATAATTTTTTTTTTTTTTTGCAGTTTTTGGCTGGGGCTGGGCTTGAACCCAGGGGCCGGTGCCGTACTCCTCTGAGCCACAGGCGCCGCCCAGCAGAAATACTATTTTTAAGTAAAATCTCTCTTACCAAAAATTTAAATTCCTTGAAAGCAGGGAACTTTGTTGTTTCCCCCCAGCTCCTTGGCATGTCACTGAAGCTCTTTGTTGAATGGATGGTACATGAATGAACTGGACACAAGAGTAAGGCAACGAAGTCGACACCAAGGATGACACCACACGTTTTAGTGTGAGAAACTGGATGGATGCTGAGATATGGATGCCCGAAAGAGGACTAGGCTTAAGGGCTTGGGTGGTAACAGAGCTCTGTTCCAGAGAACCTAACTTTGAGGTGTGCATTAGACATCAGTAGATACATTATCATTAGGCAGCTGGATAAGTCAGTCTGAAATTCTAGAGACTCTCGGGGGGGTTAGAGTCAAACCCCAGGAGGTGGCCAGCAGCTTGTAAATAGCCATAAGCCATTGAAGCAGTGATTGGTGCCAACAGTCCAAGGTGTAACCATCCAGATGAGATCATCCTGTCAGAGAGCAGAGAAAGGGATGAGGTCCAGGGCCTGGATTATGCCAGCCATTAGAGATCAAGCAGAGGGGAGGGAGGGTCAAAAAGAACTGCAAGGGAGCCAACAGAGAGGCAGGTGAGAAGCCAGAAGTGCTACAGGAAGGTGGAATGTGACCACAGCTGTGCCTGACTCAGTCTTAGCAGAGGACTGACAGAAAAGATTGGAAGTGAACACATCAGCTACAGTCCTCTCCTTGTAGATGCTGAGCTATGAAGGGAGCAAATGGGACGGTCGGTTATACCTTGGACTGTTGGCACCAATTGCTGCTCCATTTGCAAGCATCCTAACCCACTCTCTGACCACTCTTCTCTTCAACCCACTTCAGTACCTGCTGGTCAACAAAACTTCAGTCCCACCGAGTATGGGCCACCCACCTTCTCACTTCCTTTCTTACCCTGCCTAGATTCCTTGGGCCACCATCAAGTCCCCCTGATCCCTTCTTTCATACCCTGCCCTCTCAACACAGGCAAACTTTAACTTTGATCAAACCAATTCTTAGCTTATTTTATCCCTGCATTTGAGGAGCTAAATGCAGCTGAAGAAAACACGCCAACTATGCTGAGCATGTATTTCAGGTAGGTCTGTAGGAATGCCTGTAATTGACCAATTTCCTGGTAGGTTGACTCCTACTTTGCAAGATGGTTACTCCCCACCTATACTCTCTCAAGCCTCCAGCACTCCCTCCCCCCTTCCTTCCTCTCTGCCCTTGATTTTGCTTTTTATAGTTCACTGAGAAAAGAGAAATTAAGAGACCACCTCATCTTCCTGCCATGAGATCTGCTAACTTACCTCCGTCTATGCCCACATACTCTTTGCAAGGCCAAGGTTCCCATTTGGTTATCATAAATTTCCCTTCTATGGGAGTTAATAGTAACACATACATACAAAGCTGCAGTGGTTCCCATCTTAAAAAGAAATACCCTCCCCCCCGACTTCAAATTCCTTGTAGGTGCCAACCCATTTCCCTATCCCACTTCTTGGTTCCCGAAATTCTTCTCTCACTTCATTTCATCTACTGATCAAATGTTGCCTCTATAGCCAGCTGTGTGATACAGACCCCCCTCCACCCAAATGAATCATTTCCCTCTCTTCTCCCTTTACTTTTCTCACGAGTACTTTCATCACTCCAAATTATACGCTTATAGGCTTGTCTCCTCAACTCAAATATAACTTAAGCTCCTTGAAAGCAAGTCTTTATCCATTCAACCCATACCATCTACACATTGTGACCACCCAACTAATGGTTACGTTACAGAAAAAGGTATCTGAAAAAGGAGGGAAGGCTCAAAGGTGGCCCTCTCTTTTTAAAATAAAAATACTGTAGCATATGTTTATGCTGATAGGAATAATCCTGAAGAAGGAATTTGCTAATGCAGGAGGGGACAATAGGAAAGGCAGAGTGTAGATGTTATCAGGCATACTGGTGAGAAGTGGGAAAAAACGAGGGAGGCTCTGGGATGTCATCTCCACTAGCTCTCTGTATAGCACATGATCCTTGCCATCCCTCCCTGCAGAAGACTGCTGTGATCGTGATCTAACAGGACGCCCCACTTCACCCCTTGCATGAGACGTACCAGAGTTCTGTTGCATACTGGATTTCACCATCAGGCTTCACCAATAAGGCTTTTTTCCATAGCTAGAACATTAAAACCCCAGGGCAATTTAAAAAATAATAGCCTGCACATTTTTTTCAAAAACTGTAAACTAAAAATCATGTTCTTGTTTGTGCTTCTCTTTCAGGAACTATGTGAAAAACAACATTTGTTTTATGAGTCACCGCCAAGCAGAATTAGTGCCAACACAGCTTCAAAAAAGAAAACCCCAAATGCAGCTCTTGGAGTGTAATAAGCCATGTGTTGGGGGACAACCAAAGGCAGCTGTCTCCAGAGAGACCTAACAGCCTCAAACACCTAGCGAACAGGGGTGTCCTGGGACAACACTTAGCAGGGTGTCTGGGACCAATGTGTAGTTGCTACTCCTGTGTTCTTTCTTCAGTGTCATTGAAGGACACCCTGAAATTATTAAAAAAAAAAAAACAGAAAAAGAAAACTGTGCCCACATACTCTTCCCTGAAGGTAGATGAGGTATACAGGTCTTAAGTGATTTCTTTTTTGATTCTGAACATGTAAATCAAGATAGAAAAAATGATACTGGCTGGTTCAATACTTTGCACCTTTCCCACAGAGCAGCCTTTGAAAAGACTTAAGTCCTACTGGTGAGATCAACCTTTGCCTTAAGTGAAGTACATAGGGAGGTCTTGCTGCTTCGTTATTCAGACGCAAGTTGTCTGGACACCAGCTTACAGTTTTGGCTTACTAAGGACACTACTTGCAATGGGTCTTGTGTAAAAAGAACCAGGACACGCAATGTGGACAATTGCACATATTTTCTCTCTCGATTAGTTAGAAGCAGATCCTGGCTAGGATTTTAGTGATAATTCCTAGTTACAGTTCAACAAGTACAAAGATTCTACTACTTATTTTATGAGTTGTGATCTACAGTTAAATGCAAAATAGCCTACTTTTATGAATTTTGTAATATTGTAAAATCTTTTTAAAAACCAATTTCACAATAGTTGAGAAAAATATGCTTTTTTTTCATTTTAAAAATGAATATCAAAGACAATTTAAAAATCCTGGGACCATATTTATTTAGAAATAGTTGTTAGTAAAATATTAGAGAAGGAGTTAGGATATTAGGTTATTTATCCAGATCTCTAAGCAATTAGGTTTAAGTCATTAAGCCTATAAAAATTCTCTCTTTGTAAGGTTTTCATGACAACTTACAGTAATCCAGTTTCCTGCAACTCTTGGCACTCCTCAGGAATATCACTACCTCAGGTTACGGCACAAAGGCTGTATTCGACGCTGACTTTCAGATGACCGCAGACAAAAGGGAGCTTCACACATAAAGACAGTTTCCTATGTTCTTCTCTGTGCTGAATCATATTGATGGATACTGTGCCAGCAACATGGATCTTCATCCACACAAAGATGGGCTGTTCTCTTCTGTATTTCTCCAGTTGATTTTTAGTAAGACATTTTACCAGCAGAATTGGGATATGATAGAAAATCCACAATAAAGAATCTTAAAGCCCTTACGTAGTAGCCCATTAAATGACTAGTATTGCAAACTCTAAAAGGCATGCCAAAAACTTAAAAGAATGAATAACCTAATTTGAGAAAGCATTTAAAACTCCATCTTATTTACCTGGGAATGTTTCTATAGGTTCTTAACAAACTGTCCTAGTTTCAAATTAAGGGTATGTGATCCATGACATCTCCTTATAACAAAGGGAAAGACTACATAAATCTCTGTAGCATAAGAGACTCAGGAAAGTAACTGAAATTTATTATCTAAATTAAAATTGGCAGGGGAAGGACAAGGGGAAAGGAGATTTAAGATGTTAATTCTATCATGGTACATTTCATATGCAAGTTAGAGCATACTCTGCTTTTTAGTTTTGGAAAAGAAAAAAGAATATGTCTGTGTTCTGCAGAGGGTCAGTTTAAGAAATTTATCACAATCCTTTTGTAGTTAGTAAGTATGATGATGGGGCTTTCAAGGCTCTTGTGTGAGATGTGCCTCCTTGAAACCTTGGTGTGGTGTGGACAAAAGCAAGACATCTATCATGAATCTTCGGTGAATTACAGGCCAAGATTTCTTTTTAAAAATCAAGACAGGTTATCAATATGAACTGGGTTTTCTCTCTCTCTCTCTTTTTTACCAAACACCAGATGGTAAGACATTTAATAAAGCTATTCCATGTTTCCTTTGAAGCACGAGCAGCTATTTCTTGGTTTAGCCATTCACTGTATATGGGCATAATATTGTTTATTAACCTAGCTGGTTTATTACCAGTGACCTCAACTTCAGTATCTTACATCATCTTTTATATTTTTCTTTTATTGTCTTGAGTCTGTAACTAAACAATTTTATATTCAAACTAATTTTTACCCAATACCCATCATCTTATACCAAATCAAGCTTTTTGGTTTTCAAAAATACAAAGGGGGCATACTTATAATTTTTATGTATATATTCACAGTTTTTATTTATAAAAAAAATGTACAGTACTGTGGAAAGCCAGCAAAAGACATCAGACACACTCGTTTCTTCCCAGCTTTGTTTAGTGGCTTACCCATGGACACTGCCCAGTGAGGCTCACGCAGCAGCCCTGGAAGCAGACCTGGTTAGATGCCTCCCCATCCTTTACAGAGAAAACACTTCCATGAACTATTGATCTGCTCAGCTTTCAGTTCATTCAAATACTGAAAATGTTACATTATCTGGATCCACATCTTGGCTGTATAATCACATTCCCCCCTTTCTATGTTTCCTTCTTTGTGAACATTGCAAAACAGGGGGTCATTATTACTGTTAATTAAAACTAAGTGAAAAATCTCAAATGTTTACAACAGTCTGCCTGTAACTTTTTCATCTAATTTTATTCTCTGTATTTATGAGTTTAGCTATACTAGTGGATCTTAAAATGACTCAAACACAAATGGAAAATAAAACCCCCCCAAATTAAAGTCTAAGAATCATAATTAAATCTTTCACAAGAAAGAAAAACATAAAAGTTAGCCTTTGCCCCCTACTTTGGAGGAAATGAGAGGCAGGGTAGGGAAAGGCATTGAAAAGGAAGACAACAATAGACATAAAATAATACATACTGTTCAGTGCAGTGCTTAAGCTAGGTTTTCAAGATTTTATAATATGGTAAGGAAAAATGTACTATATACGGAGGTTAAGATGTTGCCATTTTTCACAAGGGTTTCAAAACCTTTTGGAAGTTCAAGTTTTTATAGAAAATTGTGTTGGAATATTGTCTCTATCAAGTTTCTCCTGAGAAACTAGCTTGACTGTCCAGTCAGGTTAATTTCTAGGTAAAATCACTGTAGGTTATGCTAACTCCTAAGCCTAAGTGGTAGAGCAGGACCACGGCTGGATTCTGGGTTACCACTGGAGGGCTCCTGGGTGAGCCACGGACACTGTTTCATAAATACATATTTGTTATAACTGTTAAGAGTAGTAACCCCATATACTAAATAGTCGCTCTTTAGCTCCATTAAATAAGACACAGCAAAGGAAAGACATATCTCACAAAATGGCTTTCAAGTTCAAGTGGAACTGTATTATAATGATACTGTGGCACAGAGGCAGCTTGTGGGCACTTCTTTTTAAAACAGCACAATGTTATCAACTTCTGACTAGACTCTTAGTACAGCCTTGAGCACCGGCCTAAAATGAATGAGTCAAGAACCTCAACCACTTCCCTACAGCTACAGTTGTTGAGTCTTTCTAGAATAACAAGGTCCGAATGGGCACACGCTATCACATGGTCTTTCTCACGTCCATCTAGTGGGTAAGAGGTTTCTCCTTGTAAAACTACAATTTCTTTACCTTCAAAAGTGATTTAACATTTTCTATCATATTAAATTAGCAACATTAAACATTATCCTTTATCTATAAAGTTCTACTCCAGTACCCTAGAATTTATATACACATTTTTATTTCTAATCTGCATGAAAAAATTTCCTATTAGATATTTGGTAACACAGCATTAAAGATACTATTCACATGTGGCGCATATATATATACAAAATACACTTCAAAAAGAAGCCAACACACTTTAGCCAAAGTCTAAGCTTGCATAGATTAAAAAAAAATCATGAATACAATTTTTGTTAAAATAGAAAATGGGGAATAAAAGTTGCAGAATGGATATGAAGAGAGATCTTTTCCAAACTTTTATTTGTGCACATTCAATTGAAAAAGATAACTTTTACAGGTTCTTTGGTGCCCATATTCAGCATACAAAAATGTAAAAGACTATTCACAAAGAAAACACCTTAGCTCAAACTGGAAAAAAATAACAATGACAACAATAAAACAATCTAAGGTAGTGCACACTGTGACAGCTCTGC